>JASPKZ010010674.1:0-170000 GCA_030220185.1 Diploptera punctata
TACATTGTTAAAATATGATCATAAAGAAAGAAAATAAACCTTTCAAACAAGTAACAATTTTAATTATTTGGATTTTAACTTTACTATAAACACAAAAACTGAAAGAGACGTAAACATGAAACTGTCAAAATACCAAATGATATGCGGAACTATACATAAAACATTAAAGAACAAAACAAGAAGAGATACTAGATTGAAGTTTTATAAAACATTGGCAGTTCCTGCATTACTTTATGGGGGCGAAACTTGGGTAATTACCAAAAAATTGCAAAGTAGAATACAAAGCGTAGAAATGAACTTCCTTAGAAGAACAAAAGGCTGCACAAGATTGGATCGGATATAACATAAAACTGTTCAGTTCATATTTTCCAAGCACTTGCTTGGTCACGGCGAACACATGTTTTGCTGCGGGTCGATGTTGTCTCCTCCCCCGGAAAGTAATACCTGTTAAGGGTATCGTCTATTGGGTTATGAGTTAACCAACTAAGCTAGAACACCTCAGCCAAAGTGAGAGGCAGTCACCTGCATTAGGGGAACCCCAAAAATTAAACTCGCCCACCGGAGAGGAAGTTGTGCAAGAAACTAGTCCAACTAACACATCAAGTATTCATAAGTTTTTCAAACACCCTCCCGCACGGTCTATGAACTGACAAAGGAGCTATTTCTCATAGAATAGCTCCGATTGAAACTGTACAGCGAGCTATAATACTGTACTAAGAGAGCTGCAGCTGAAAAAAGAATCCATTTGGACCGATTTCTACAACACCGATGCCATGATCTCAGAAGACTGGAAGAAGCCGAACTACGACACCTAGTGGCCCGGCTTCCATCACAGACTGTGCAAAACGAAACAGTTTCATGACCCGGGACCAGAATGCGTGTGCGAGCGATGCGGCATGTTATGCGAGAGATACCATGTGCTAAAGTGCAAAAACAGAGGGCAATCTCTGACAGGATTCTGTATGGACAGATAAACCAATATAGATTAACTAATCTTTGCACATTGTGCGCTATACATTATTATTATAAATTTTCAAAGGATAATAGTCTTAGGAATAAATTATTTTATATGAATTAAGGGGACCGATTGCTGAATTTAATTTTTTTTCGTTTTCATCTGATTGTTTTGAAAATTGTATCACAGACATTATGTGTTTATAGAAGTGTTTCTGTGAAGTTTGGTGTTTATAAGTTGAATAGTTTCAGAATTATGATTTTTAAATTTATGTTTTATATATTTATTTTCTTAAAAGTGCTCCTTATGATACATTTTTAAATATTCTCTCATGAAATTTGAGATTCAGAGTCTTTATGATTTCACTAAACATAATTCCCCTGCAAAATAATTCATAAATGGAGGGTAATGCTTAATTTTTATCTTTTTATTTTTTTTTGTTATTGTTTTTACGCACTCTCATGAATTTCCATCTCGAGTTAAAAGAACACGTATATCTTAAACTTTTGTAGTATAGCTGGTCGATCTCACATGTTCTCCAGAGATGGACCAGCTGTAAATGGAGGGTAATGCTTAATTTTTATCTTTTATTTGTTTTTTTGTTATTGTTTTTACGCACTCTCATGAATTTCCATCTCGAGTTAAAAGAACACGTATATCTTAAACTTTTGTAGTATAGCTGGTCGATCTCACATGTTCTCCAGAGATGGACCAGCTGTACTACAAATTGCTGCTCCGCCAAATATTCTGAAGTTCCACTTTAACACAGTCAACGTTGCAGAATTTTTACGAGGATCTTCCGTCCTCTACAAGAACAACTAGAACAATAATTGAACAATTGTAAAACTGTAAATATCCCGTGATGTACCATTGGTGAAACACGGGTTCTAGCATATATGTAAATAAAAAAACTACTATCTGCATAGCAAATTTCTATTGGCATTTATAGGGGAGTCTAACCACAAAATTCTATCGTAAGGAGCATTTCAAGTTTTGGAAAATGTAAAAAAAAAAAAAAAAGAAATGGAAACAGAAAAAAAAAGCACACATTAAAGTTTAGGCAGGAATGGTGAGAAGGGTGGGTAAACTCTAACGTCACGGACTCTATTTTGCGCCTACAATAAAAAAAATTACATGAAAATGGCCCTAAAAAGTCAGAGTTATTAAAAAGCAAATAAACAAATAATTCTTTTTTTGTGCCATTTTTTAAACATTTGCACCATTCGGTGCCCATAAATAGCATAAATAAGATAAAATTACATAAATACATCTATCGCTTTACAGACTAATATATGCAAATGAAAGGTTTTCTTCGCCTTCCTTCCAAGTATTAGGCCAAGGCCTGTTATGATCCTATAGAAAATTTCCCCTCCAGCGTTTCATACGACGGCCCAGTGATCTTCGTCCTCTTGGTATATAATTATAAATAGCTTTGGTGATCCGATTTGAACTCATTCTTTCAAGATGGCGTTTCCAATTTAGTTGGTACTGTTTAATATATTCCAAAATTGGCGTAGTCTTCAATTCTTTTAAGATATCGGTGTTACTTTTCCGATCCCATCTGGTGTAACCCGCTGTTCTGCGCATGAATCTCATTTCACAAGCCGTTATTGTGCTTTCATGTTGTTTTTTTAGTGTCCATGCTTCACTACCATACGTCAACACTGGTCTAGCCAAAGTGTTATATAAACGTAATCTGGTGTTTTTGTAGAAGGGATGGTTTCATAACTTGATTAATAATTCCTAAACTTTTATTATAACTAGTAACTTTTTCAGGGATATCCTTTTCATCCCAGATAGAGAGATAATATCCAAGATATTTAAATTGAATAGATCTCTCTAAAATCTTATTCTGGAGACAGATTTTACTTTGTATGGGACAATTCATTAAGCTATTTTATTTAAATTTGAGGACATTTTTTGACTTAAAACTAAAGCTTTTCACTAAAAAATTGTCATACGTAACGCCACGAGTAATTTCCAAATTACCTAGAGAATTTGGAAATCAAGAGTGGCATTTGTTAGGACTATTTAACGAATAAAATTAAGCTGTTTACTCACAAATCATTATTTAACTATAGTTATTTCAAAATATTTATATATTTAATGTAAACGGCGATGTTTGAAAACAATGAGAAACGATCCGTACTCTTCATTTGCTTCTTTTGTTCATCACTGCAACCAGATCATATATTTATTGCCGAAGGATCGCAATGTTGTAAGAATGCACCCTAGTGGGGAAATTTATAACCAACATTATAGGTATTAATTAATTTCTGATGTCTTATGATGTAAATATGTCAATTATATTTTTCTGCAACGTCATTTCCTGGAAACTAATTCGTTTAAGAAAGTGGTTTCTTTTTTCCATGCGTTATAATCAATTACTACAAATGTTTTATATTATCTCGCGCATGCGCTATCTGCTGACATTCATGCACTATGTAAACAATCTGATAGCCGTATTTCCTAGAGAGTCACTGCAGAATAATGCTGTGACCTATTCAAAATGTTAAAAAGGAGGAGCTTTCTTTAATATGATAAAGTTCAGTTGATCAATTCTAGGCGAAACACGACTGTGATTGGTTGCAAATAAAAAATCATTGAAATGTGATTGGTCATTGACTCCCATGAGTTAAATAGTCTTTGTAAGTACAACTTACTGGTGCGAATCGTTCTTCAAAACTTGAACTTTCCACCATCGATAGTTCCTCCATCATGTTTTCAAAGGCTGTACATAAAGGCTGTATATAGCCTATATTTAAATATAAATTAACCCTTAACAAATTGAGCTATAGGAAAGTTTTGAATGGAACAAATCAGTAGGAGTGAATAGATACCATTAACACGTGTTTTAATTACGTGGTGTGGAAATGAAACATTATTAAACATTCAAATATCATGCGCAGCGTGCAGTAAAGCTTGTTTACACAAAATGAGGGCTATCGCTTCATAATTCTGATCGGACACAGGACAGATGGGGGGGGGTGAAAAAATCACGCATTACCTTTATTATTTCACAGATGATTGGTAATAGTTTTACTTCAATATATGCACCCATCTACATGCTAATACCCGAGGCCCTTTATTCCCTCCCGCACTGAGCGCTTCAATTGTTCTACTCATCTCATTCAATTACGCATTACCTACTCAACTGTCCTGCATTTCAATTCAAACCCTCCACAACTATCTATTAGCGATATTATTTTTGCCTCCCTTAAAATAATTAAACAACCCCACCTTAATTATTACATTATTATCCATTATAACTAACTGAATGATGTATTATTCATAACTACTATTATATTGTTATCATATGTAGATTAACGTCCACCGCTGTGGTCTCAAGGTGATGTGCTGCCTTGTCAAGCAGCGGGCCCGGGTTCGATCCCCGGTCGGGACAGTTTTTCTGGATGAGGTTTTTATCGAGGTTTTTCCTCACCTGTAAGATAAATGTCAGAAAAACGTTAAAGCCCAAACGGTCCTTATCATCCTTATCATTATCATCACCCTTCACCGATGCGGAAAGCAACGGGAAGCTACCACACCTACAATTCCCTAGTAAAACTACAAAAAATAGCATGGAAATGCTATGATTGCAGTGAAAGACCTGCCCTCGGGCAGAATTACTATGGATGGATGGATATAGTTTAACAGTCACACATAAAAATAAATTTTATAATAGAAATAGAGCATGTCATCAAAACTTTAAAGGATGAAGAAGACTACAACTCAATGGTATTAATAAGCTGTTAGTTTATGCTGATGATGTAGTACTATTGGGCGATAGCGAGGAGATACTAAAGGACAACACGCACACACTACTGAGTAACACTAAGAAATCAGGGAAATTTTGAGGAAATGGCTCAATTCAAATACCTAGGAACAATAATCACAAATAGTAATGAGATGCACAAAGAAATTAAACACAGGCTCAATTCTGGAAATGCGTGCTATTATATATTTCATACTTTCTTGACGTCCGAAATCCTTTCAAAAACGTTAAACTGAATAAAAGCTATTATTCTACCAATTATATTATATGGATGCGAAATTCTTTAATTTCAACATCATTTATTTTTAATTAAGATTTTAGAAAAGAAATGGGAATATAATGGTACTGTACATCAACTATACGTAGACTTCAAAAAAGCATATGATTCAATTAAGAGGGGAAATTATATAGTATCCTGCTAGAGTTCGGAATTCCTAAAAAGTTAGATACACTTAGATATTCTATAGTAGATTATATAAGATATAAGCTATCAAGTTGGTATGGGCACGTACCACGAATGCAAGAAGAAAGGTTGCCCAGAAAAACATTGGAATGGTGTCCACCTGGAAGAAGAAGGAAACGAAGACCTCAAAACTCGTGAATGCAAGAAATAAGAACTGGAATGAGAACAAGAGGAGACTGGAGGACATGGAGTGGATGGAGGGAGACAGGTGGAGAAGAAAAATAAAACTTTAGGTACAGAAAGATGTGCAAATATTAAAAATCTGTATATAAATAAAATTATTATCATCATCATCATCATCATCATAGAACATTCACGAATTTAGGCCATTTGTTGACCTGTTACGGTCTCAAGAGAAAAACCATCCAAAAGTCTTTGAGTGACGTCTTGGTCTTCTTCTTCCTGCAGGTTGATATCTTAACATTTGTTTAGGTATCCTGTGATCTTCCATTCGATGAACATGTTACATCCATCTTGACTTATAATCAGAAATTTGTTTTCTAAAGATTCCATGTGTAATTCTTCTAAGATGTCTTCATTTTTTTGTGATCTAGTAGTGTGTATCCTGCAGTCCTCTGAAGATATATTCATTTCAGCAGATCTAAGTCTCTGTATATCCTTCTGTTTCAACGTCCATAATTCGCTACCATACAAAAGAGTTGGAAGAACCAGTGTTTTATACATTTTGAGTCTTGAATGCTTTTGGACTAACTGCGGCTTGAAGATAGAATTTATTAACCCTTAAATTCTTAAAAAAATTAGATATTTTTGCATTTACATCCTTTTCTTCTTCATATGAGATATTACATCCTAGATATGTAAAATTATTCACCTGCTCCAAAATTTTATTGTCCAGTACAATTTTACTTCTGACGGGATCTACGCCTTGAAATGCCATAATGTTTGTTTTTTCTGTAGATATTGAGAAGGATGGAAGAAGGAAGACTATCTAAGATAATCATGGATTGGGAACTACAGGGAAGGAAAAAGAAGGGTAGACGAAATATTACGTGGATTCATGGAATCAATGAAACTAAGAGGGAATGGGAAATAGAAGAAGATATATGGATGAACAGACAAGAATGGAAAAATATGTTGAAACAAATGTGTAGTTAACTGTGAACATGGGTACCGGAAAAATGTATATCCATTGTAAAAGCCGGAATAATAAATAAAATAAATAAATTATTATTATTATTATTATTATTATTTTGACATTATATTCTAGTTTTATTTGACAGTCAAAAGCACATTGTAAAACTGATTTTTCCTGACCCTATAATCAGTTTATTTTCCAACTGCACTGTTGACGGTGGCAGTTCCATCCATACCGTAGCTAATTCACATTTATTTAAACTTTTTAAAAATAAAAAGTAGGGTCACAAAGTTTATCTTTCACTAATTGCGTATTGGCAATTCGCATCATGTGCGTGCTCTCATTCCATTAAATGTTAATCGACGCGAACCAATCAAATAACAATATTTGTTAACCCATCTTGTTCGCATTCCATCGGTAATACATTCCACGTTCTATTGTCGTTATACTACGTAAACATTTTTGTTCAAATTTATTTTATTTTTATTCTGTTTTAAAAATAATGAAAATGTAAGCGTATAAATTTACACAACAGTAGAAATGTGAAATCATAAAACCATTTGGAAAGAAATATATTAGGGTAATAAAATGTAGATAAATAGATAATCAAAGTCTTTACATCGTCTGATTCCTAACAACCAATTTTGTGGGTCCATCCAATCTCCTGGTTGTAGATGTTTCTCCTTCATGTATAAATATATTCCCTGACTCCACGAGGTTTTAGGTCTTCCTCTGCCTCGTCTTCCCTCAGGTTTCCATTCCAAAACACATTTTGGTAGCCGATCCTCTTCCAATCGCTGGACATGTCCGTACCATCTTAATTGCTGAGTTTTAAAATAAACTAAAATAGTGTCTTCAATCTTCATTTTCTCCCTTATAACTGAGTTTCTAATTTTTTCTCTCTTCTTGAAATTCTTGCTGCCATTCGTATAAAATCCATTTCCGTTGCCAAAAGATACTTATTTGTTTTTGTTGTTAATGGCCAAAGTTCTGCTCCATAAGTAATGATGCTTTTAACAATTGGATGATATATAACTGTCCCGCGCCGTAGCCGAGCGGTTAAGGTAGGAAGCCTTGGCGCAGAGCTACGGGACTTGCGCTGGTTCGAGTCTCCATGGGAGAAGAAATTTCCTCATGGTATTTCGGCCAGTATGGGACCGGTGCCCACCCAGCATCGTGAGGCAATTGGGTAGCTACAATAAGTAGCGGCTCCAGGTTAAGGAACCAGCTATAACGGCTGGGGGACTCGACATGCTAACCACATGTCACCCCTACACTGGCTGTTGATCATCTACCTCTGTGGTTGACACATGTGGATGTGAAGGGCCAGCAGCCGGCTGGTAAAAGGGCAACCGCTGAAAAGTGGGAAAGACCCTCAATCGGAATGATATATAAGTAACTAATTCACTGACACTATTGAACCTGTAGGTTCGTGGCCGCGCGGACATAAGCTCTCCATACATCCCTTTCCTCAGCTAATGTTTTCCAGTCATTCCCTGTATAATCTACTTCCCTCTAATCATAGTTAATGTTATTCTTCCACCTCATTTTTTGTCTATCAACTGGGCGTTTTCTCTCTGGTTTTCCTACAAGAAGCTTCCATGCATGTGTTTCATTCCATATATTAATTTTATTTTTATTATATTTTTATACCACGATATTCCATTGAGGCAAGCAATTGCAAATTTTCTTTCATTATTTATATTTCTTATTCTCTCTTCATAACTTGTATTTTTATTTATTTTTATTCCTAAATATGTGATCTCACTACAAGATTGTATTGTTTGTCCAGTCTCCAAAATTAAATTTTGTTCTGGTTCACCAACGAAAAATATTTTTTCTTCATGTCAAAAATGAATGCTAATTAAATGTACAGGTCCAAGTATGAAATGCGGTAACTACACAGCTTATCAAATTTAATCAGTTTTTAATTGTTTAGACTTAGGCATAAAATAAAATAAGTTAAAATATACCTTCTTAGGTAAGATCCGTAGTACTCAACTTATAAAATATGTATTCTTTATGCCTGTAGGCCTTTCAGAACATCCGTTCCATCTTCAGCAGGTCCCTGTTCGCTACAACGTCCAGTATGATGGTTTATGCTGCTGGTCCTAATGTGGTGTTGTCGTGTCACAAGCAGCAGCAACCATAATACTGGATGTTGTAGCGAAGAAGGACCTGCTGAAGATGGAACGGATGTTCTGAAAGGCCTACAGGCATAAAGGATACATATTTTATAAGTTGAGGACTACGGATGTTACCTAAGAAGGTATATTTTAACTTATTTTATTTTATGCCTCTCCACCTCAACGGTTTTAACAATGAATTTTACTAGCATTGACTTAGTCAAAAAAAATAAATTTAGTTGTACTTAATTGCTTTATCTTTATACGGCAAAATGAGTGTGAATCTGTCTCTATTTTATGGAATCAAAAAATACTCGACCGATCTGAATAAGGTTTTCATCATCAGATATCTTTTCTGGGACATTTAACAACTATCTTTATTTATAACTAACTTGCAACATCCAAAATAAAAATAAAACTTTAGATTATAATTTTAGAAGCCATAGTTGGTTCGTTTTAACGTTTTATTATTTCTAATTAATGAGTTTGAAGGACACAATTAGGATAATTCAATGCGTTGTATTAACAAAAAAAATAGACTGCTTTATGTGGTCAGCTAAGCTATACATATTAGAGCAATCGAAACAAAGCAACGTGTGCAAACAAAGAGGTGAATGGAGGCTTTGTGTGGGCTCAATAAAGGAAAGTCAACATCAAGATAACGCAACATTCCATCTACAAAATATTAAAACTCATCCAAAAATACAGAGTACCAATGTAAAAGAACATTTTCAGAACTAGTCCATATTATAGTCTTAAATTTCATATCAAATGATGTGTGGCACCATAAGAAGAACCCTCCGAAAGACTCGAAGAGAAACTCAGCTCAGGTTTTATAAAATTATGGCTGTTCCTGTTCTTTTATATGGATCTGAATCTTGTGTACTTACAAAAAAAGATATCTCACACATTCAAGCCACTGAAATGAAATTTTTAAGATCCGTAAAAGGATGTACACGCATGGATAGATTACACAATGAATCAATAAGAAATGAACTGGAGATATTTTCAATACTCGATAAACTGGAAGAGCACAAATACCAATGCAAAGAACATTTAGACAGAATGGACAATGGACAAAAAGATCAACACCTACAAACCCACACGGGAAAAGATTTTTGGGACGGCCAAGGAAACAATGGACTTGAGACCGGAACAGGTCGCACTGACCTAATCCTGAAAAGAAGAAGAAGAAGAAATTTCATAATTCTAGGTGTTCAAAATCAATATATGTGCAGTTACTCATTCCATGGCTTAACTTACGTAAGTAACGCCACGAGTGATTTACACATTATCGATAAATTCATGACTCACGAAGTGAAGAGTGAATTTATCTAGACTATTTAACTCATGCCACAAATGCTAGTCAATGACCAACCATGTTTCAATGAATGTTGTTTTACAACCAATGACAGTCGTGTTTCACCTCGCTCTTTACCGATTTCTCTTTATCAGCTCCTGCTTTTGTGATAAAGAAAGCTCCACCTTTTTAATGTTCTGAACAGGTCAAATCACTATTTTTCTCCAACAAATACATTGAATATAGCAAATAATGAAATGATTCCTTGCTTTTACTGAGTTTTTTCTAAAAAAAAAATGAATAACCCGTAATGTTGATTATGATATATAGTTTGATGTGTTTCATTCTTTCACCACTTGGGTGCACTCTTACAATATTGCGATCTTATTTGGCAATAAATAATATGATCAAGCAGCAGTGAATGAACATAACCTCACATTTCTGATTTGTTTCATACATCGCCGTTTACAGTAAATATATAATAAATTTTAAAATAACAGTTAAACAATGATTTGTGAGTAAACAGCTTAATTTTATTCGTTAAATAGTCCTAACAAATGCCACTCTTGATTTCCAAATTCTCTAAATATATTCACTACTAACTTCGTGAGTCGTGAATTTATCGATAATTTGGAAATCACTAGTGGCATTACTTATGATAAATTCATTCGGAATTCCCTAAAACGAAATACATAATAGAGAAAGAGACAATTAGATGTTGCCTGTAAGAATTCCAAGTGTAACATATGATAAAAGACGTATAAATCTGAGAGAAGTTGAACTTTTCTTACCAGATTAGTTTGGCTTAGTGTACAGCTAAAAAAAGCTGTGCTCTGTTTGGTTGTGAAGATAGACCGGGTCTCAATCTTCTTGTGTGGGAAGATGAGTTTAATGGAAACTGAGCTTGCCATGGCTCGTGCTTTTGGACATTGGTGATAAAACAGATTTAATTTGATCGCACAGCTCCAACCATACTATTGTTCCTCAACTCCATTTCTCCAGTTTCATTTCACGCTATAAACACTTCCTTTCACGGTATTTTAAGGTGAAATATGAAGAATCTTAAATCGACATATGTTTTACTACATAATTCTAATACACACACATGTATATATATATATATATATATATATATATATATAGTAGGACTTTATTAAACAAAGTAAGATATTTACAATATTATTTACAAATATGGGTCGCACGGGCAGTAAGCCGTACGTGCTGTTGACAGTCCGTTACAATAAAGTAATAATTGGTAATAGTATAAAGAAAAACAAAAAAAACAATAGCATTACAATTACATAAAGAAAACACAATAATATTACAATTACATAATAATACAATAACATTATACATTAATTATGTATAATTGTTAAGAATTATTATTTGTGAGACAGATGTCACACGCCAAATATTTGTTAAACGAACCTGTGTTTCGCAAAACGAGTGTGCAGTGAGGCTGAAAGAAATTTCCAGATACAGGTAGGAACTCTACTTTACCCGGCGTGCTCGGCAGGAATCATCACTTATTGTTAATTCGCCTAAGGGGAATTCAATGAAGTGGAAACTAATTAATGTATCTCTCTCTCTCTCTCTCTCTCTCTCTCTCTCTCTCTCTCTCTCTCTCTCTCTCACTCACTCACTCTCTTTCCTATAAACATTTTTTCCATGAATTGTGTAGAAATATCCTCCCGTTTCCGCGTTGGACAGATTCCGTTTTATACAAAATAAATACACGTAAATTTTCTATTATTTTGCCGGGACCAATAAATGTGTTCACATTCTGAAGGTTTCCGCATTATTCACGTTCCGGATTAAACAAGTTTTACTGTATATCTATAAGTAGTAGTAGTAGGACTTTATTAGACAAAAAGTAAGATATTTACAATATTATTTACAAATATGGGTCGCACGGGCAGTAAGCCGTACGTGCTGTTGACAGTCCGTTACAATAAAGCAATAATTGCTACTAGTGTAAAGAAAAATAAACAACAAAAAAAAAGCAATAACATTACAATTACATAAAGAAAACACCATAATATTACAATTAAATAATAACACAATAGCATTATACACTAATTAATTTATATATAATTGTTAATAATTAATGGTATTGCATTTTGATAACATATATTTATTCATGAATGAGTGTTGTCCTTATTTTTCGCGTTTTGTCCAGAAATTTACCGAGGTTTATCCAATTTTCTGGATTTACCAATAACTCGTAGCATGCCAATCTTTCCCGATTTGAATTTATAAATCTTTCCGGTAATAACTGACGTCTCCAATATTCTAAATCATTACATTTTCCTAATATATGTATCTCATCTTCAAAGTTCCCGCACATTGGACATATTCGCATATCGTGATCGTCGCTAATTTTTATAAATTTCCATGCCCCTAGCCTAAACCAGCAAGCCCTGATCTCTCTTTAAATCCTAGGTTGAGTATAACGATCTTTTCCCCAGACGTGTTTTAGGTATCTTTGTAAACACGGTGCGTGTTTTCCTGCATATATATATATATATATATATATGTGTGTGTGTGTGTGTGTGTGTGTGTGTGTGTGTGTGTGTGTGTTGGTGTGTGTGTGTGTGTGTTTTTAACTATATTTTTGACATTTGGCAATGAGACAAATATGATATGAAAAGAAAAATGAATGCTTGAGTTGGGATTTGAACCCGAGTCTCTAAACTATGTACGTTTAGCGCTCTAACCAACTGAGCTACTCAAGTATTACACACAAATTAGATACCCGATGACATCCGCACTTTGTCCTTTATATCCCTTCTCATCACACTACCTATTACTCGAAATTTTTTACACATTTTCTCTTGCTAGAACATGGAATTCTCTTCCACCCTATGTCAGAGACTGCCAAACTTTACCATCTTTCAGAAACAAATTGAAAATAAAATTACTAACAGAACCATCTCACTAATATTACTTTTTTGCACGATAGTGCGTTTTGTCGTACGTACAGCAATGGCGACCATGATTGAAAGTTCAACTTCCTATATTTTGGGGTTGCCAACTTAAATAACTATACTGTAATATTACATATTACAAAACGCGGGTGGGAAGTAAAACCACTGCCCTCTATGTATACTACGCACAATGTATATACAAAAAATATCCAAAAGGTAGTGTTAATATACATTATACGAAAAAAATCACAGCATTTTAAATTAACTGAACTTTATTTGAAACAAAATATTACAATAAATACGTACTTGCCGCTATTTTATTACTAATTCGTCTCACGGCCTCCAGTTGTTTCAACTAATAAACATTGCTCACACTGTTAACGTTAGTCAGTTGTTTATAATGAACGCAAATATTTCCAACAAAGATACTATTATTTTACTATTATTTATTGCTTTGAAAACACCATCGCGAAAAAAAATGTACAACGCACGTTTGTGAAATGTTTTACAGAAAGTCGGAATTTAAAAACTTTGCTATCACTCGGATTTTAAACATCTTCCTCGATTTTGTAAAAAACCACTTCCCAACCTCCCATCGTAATATACTATTTTAACAATTAATAATTTGTTTTTTATAATTTAATGAAAACAATAGCCTATTAAGATTTGTCAATATATTTACCTAATACCTTATATATAAGCGATAGATTAATTCATTATAGATTATTACTTAATATAAAATTATAGAATATTCACCTGAAAGGTCCGTCTCCTCAACTTAATTATCATTTAACTGTAGCGCTTTCGGGACTTGTCCCATCATCGGCAGGATTCAAAACTGGTGTTTCACTGAAGATCTGGTAGAGGGGGTTGCATGTATTGGGTTCGTTTTCGTTTATCAGGCTGTCGTTGTGAGCTGCTTTCATGATTTCCATCTCTTCGAGTACGTTTATCTTCGCTGGATTTTTTCTCTGTGCATTACTGTTAGGGGGTTTTCAATATTTAACATGCGTTGTCCTTCATGAATAACGTGTTTTGCATAGCTTGATTTCCCTTCTGCGTGAATGAAGTCTCGAAAATGTTCTTTGAATCTGATGTTAAAACTCCTGTTTGTCCCTCCTATATAAAATTTGTTGCAGTCCTTACATGTCAGTTTATAAACTCCTTTGCTGTTGAAAATGTTATTTTCTTCAATGTTATTGTTTATTATGTTGTTTAATTTGTTATTGGTTCTGTATGCTATTTTTACGTTTTATCGGCTTTCTTTAGTGCATTGGCTAATTTTGTCGTTTCTTTTCCTGTGTATGTAAGTTTATCCATGTTTTATACTAATAGAAAAGAATACATTAATAGGGTTGCGTAAAATTATTAACATGAAGGACATCGCATGTTAAATATTGAAAACACCCTAACAGTAATGCACAGAGAAAATAATCCAGCGAAGATAAACGTACTCGAAGAGATGGAAATCATGAAAGCAGCTCACAACGACAGCCTGATAAACGAAAACGAACCAAATACATGCAACCCCTCTACCAGATCTTCAGTGAAACACCAGTTTTGAATCCTGCCGATGATGGGACAAGTCCCGAAAGCGCTACAGTTAATGATAATTAAGTTGAGGAGACGGACCTTTCAGGTGAATATTCTATAATTTTATATTAATTTTGAATAAACCTCAACGGAACACATCATGAATCTTATAAAGTAGATTATTACTTTCTTTGTATTTTTCTTTTTAATTTATTTTTATGTATAGTACATTCCAGCTGATATTACTTTGTGTACATATTCTTCCATTAGTTTAACTGTAATTGTATTTAATTTTATTGTATTATTAGACATTATATTCATTATTATTCAATTTGATAGATATTTAATTGTTTAGTTTGACTATTATAGTGAGACAGTAAAAAATCTAGGAGTATTTATGGATAAAAATGTAATTAGGAATAAACAAATAAATAACATTTGCAAAAGTTCTCAATAATACATTCATTAAACCATATAAGAAATTGTTTACCGTTTGCTCTAAGAAAGATGTTAGTAGAAATAGTTGAAAAGCCCCATTTTGATTATTGTGATACTCTTTTTACTGACCTAAATACTGTTCTTACCCAAAGACTTCAACGTGTTCATAATTCTTGCATATGTTTTATTTGTGGTATACGCAGATTTGATCACGTTACACCATCCCTGGAACAATTGTCATGGCTTCGTCTACAAGATTGTAGAACCATCCATTCCCTATGCCTTCTCTATAAAATATTACACACATGTCATTACGTTATTACTTATCACACCGCTTCACTAGACTCTCTGATACACATAACTTAGATACCCGATCCCTCGAGCACAGTGTCCTTTATATCCCTCCTCATCACACTACCTGTTACTCGAAATCTTTTACATTTTCTCTTGCTAGAACATGGAATTCCCTTCCACCCTATGCCAGAGACTGCCAAACTTTACCATCTTTCAGAAACAAATTGAAAATAAAATTATTAACAGAAACAACTCACTAATATTACTTTTTAAACAATTAATAATTTGTTTTTTCGTTATTTGATAAAAATAGTTTTAAGATTTGTAAATATATTTACCTAATGGCTTGTATAATAAGCGATACATTAATTCATTATAGTTTATTATTTTCTTTCTTTTCTTTTTATGTGTAGTAGATTCGAGCTGTTATTCTTTTCTGTACACATTCTATTATTAATTTAATTTTAAATTTATTGTATTATTAGACATTATTTTCATTATTATTCAATTTCACAGATAATTAATTGTTTAGTTTGTACTATTATTGTAATTTTTTGTATTTATATGTAACATATGTTTGTCCTGGTGAGTAGAAGAGAAGGCCACATACCTTACCTTCACCAGGCTAAATAAATCTATTCTAAATAAATCTATTCTACTTTATAACATTAATTTTAATATCCTCTATGTACAATATATGGCACAACGATGTTTTCAAGCATTTCGATAAATGTAGCGGATAAATTAGTTTTTTAAAACAGAGCGGCGCAGAGCTGAGGTACAATAGAAGTAAATTAAATTTGAAGAGCAGAAAAAGATGGGAGTTGTGGAAACACACAAGATGACTACACCCCCCCCCCCCACAACGTGCAATATTGCGATGTCGTCTTTACGCTATATGCACTGCCGCGTTACTGACATACACAATATTTATCTGCAAAGATAGCTTTTTCTACATCCAAGAAAATATTTCCCTCTCAAACCAACAGAACACATTATCATCATCATTTGCCCCCTGGTATTAAGTCAACCGGTAACACACGCCACGTCTCTGCTTTTAATTCTATCGTCATGACATTTAAATATCTGTTTTGTAATTTTAAATTTTCCATCGCTCCCTCAACTATAACTGTTAAGAGCCCCTAAACAGTGTATTGACAACTCTGCTTTTCGCAGACGATCAAGTAATAATGACAGCATCAGAAAATGCTTTACAACAATTCCTTTATACTTTAAATAATATCTCTCTAAAATACAATTTAAGAATATCTACATCTAAAACAAAAATATTAGCTCAGAAAGGAAAATGTGCAATAAGAACAAAAATAATGATACACAATGTAATTATAGGCCAAGTTCAGAATTTTAATTATTTGGGATGTCATTTAGGCAATGACAGAAATTTATAAAAACACACTAAAATACAACGATTCAATTATCTATGTGGCACAATTAAACGCACTTTATTGAATAAAACTAGAAAAGAAACTATTTTCAAGTTTTACAAAGTATTGGCAGTTCCATCTCTTATCTATGGATGTGAAACCTGGACATTAACAAAGGCAGATAGTAAACAAATAGAGGCGGCTGAAATGAAGATGTTGAGAGCAATAGCAGGATACCAAAGGACCGATAAAAAGAAAAACGAAGATATAAGAACAGAACTTAATATATTTAATCTCTGTGAAAGAATAAAATATCAAAATGCTTACCTTCAGCACGTATTACGAATGAATGAACAGCGCATACCAAGAAGAATGTATAATTATAAACCAAAAGGGAGAAGAATGTTGACAAGACCATTGAAGAGATGAAGGACCAATTCGACCTATAAAGAGATCGGAACAGGCCATTGGGCTTAATCCTTGTTGTTGATGGTGATGATGATGATGTAAACAAATCAGATGTAATTATAGCATTTTTAATAGTCGAACAATCTCTTACTTTTCAACGTGTAAGAAAATACAGAGTGATTTAGAATAAGTATTACACACTTCTAGGGGTTGTACTACAAGTGTGGTTCCACGTGTTGTTCGTTGCACAAAGTGTACCTGCGACGCATGTTTTCATACACACGTCCCACAAGACCTGGTGTCTGCTCAATAAAATGTCTGCTGTCACCAGAATTCGTGCAAGAAGATCTTCACCTGACTCGGCAGGCATAATAAAACTTCTAGAAATCTGTAATACTTATTCTGAAACACAAGACACACGATATCAGCACATTGTGTTTAGATTTTCAAACTTATTTTACATCGAAATGGCACGTTTCCGGACATGGGTTCCTTATCAAAACTTTATCTACTGAGTCCCCTCTACAACCCCCAGAGGACTGTAAGACTTATTGTGAATCACTATGTATAGTTCGCTCTCTGAAACCCAAAATAAAAAATAAAAACAATAATACGTAGGCCTATTATCTAGCAGACTGTTCATATGGGAAGATCGTATAGTTAGTTATACGACTTGTTACAAACGCAGAGACTTAGTAACGAGATGCTCAAGCTAATTTTGTAACGTGTTGTGTACAATATTTTATCCATGTTCACAGTATTTTAGTATATGTTGTATATTTAAACACAACAATAGTGAAATACAGAACAGACTGGAAAGAACACTTCGCAAGAATGACCGAGAAAAGAATACCAAAGCAGCATACAGCTATTCACCATGAGGAAGAAGAAGTTTGGGAAGACCAAAGAAAATATGGAAACAGCAGCAATTTGGAGCCGAAACAGGCTAGTAAATAAGCCTAAACCGTGAAGAAGAAGAAGAAGAAGAAATTGTATATTTATTATATTTAATGAAATTTATATATCGCTGAAAGGATTTGTTTATAGAAGAAATAATGTGGGATTTGGAGAAAAAAAAGACGATAGATCAACAAACATTGTTGTTATATGTAATCACGTAGAGACTTTCACGGCCGGAGTCGCTATGATGATCTTGATGAAGATTTTCGGGCTGTAGGCCGTGGTCGTGAGGCTTGTAGTTCCCCGACGTTTCGCCAGAGACTGCGTCTGGCATCCTCAAGGGTGTCTTGAGACTGGCAAATCTGTCCACTGTCTGTCCTATTTATACGTTCACCGCGATGTGTTCGTAAGTTACATCTGCCTTCTGATTGGTCAGATCATCATTGCTGTTATATTCTGCAATTTTGTGTGCTAGTTTCATATCTGAATTTAAAGTAAAAATGAGCGGAGAAGGTGATTTTCACGGTTCATCAGGAAACATTTTAAAAGCAGTCCAAGATGCAACTGTTAACATACTTCCAGAAAAGTCAAGGGATGTTTATTTATATAGTTATACAAAATCATCATTAAAGTGTATTTTACGTTTTATTAAACCTGTATTTTATGTTTTGATAACATGTTATGTGTTTTGTTAGAAAACACTTTGTGCAATCAACAACAGGGTCGCCACGTGAAACCACTCTTGTAGTGCATACTGTACTTGTCTGTAGTCAAGTGGGAAATGTGAAATCGACTCAAACTGATTTTGTTTAGAAATGGTACATAACCGGACAAGGGTTCCTAATTAAAACTCTATCTACTTAGTCCCCTCTACAACCCCCAGAAGTTTTTAACAGGAAATATGAATCACTCTGTATACAATGTTATCTACAAATTGGTAGCAGGGTTTCAAAGAACAAGTGCTTTTGACCCCGTATAAATAAATGAATTACTAGTTACACTGTAAAAAAAGAACGGATGTCGCTATAATTGCATTAGGCATTAAACAATAAGGAAAGTAATGCCATCATTTAGCAGTAATTGCACTTTGCTCATATTATTTATTCACGAATGAGTTATATTCTTATTTTCCACGTCTGGTCCAGAAATCTGCCTACGTTTATCTAATTTTCTGGGTTTAACATTAAATCATAGCAGCCTAACTATCTTCAACTGAATTTAGAAACCCTCGGGCCAACAATTGAGGCCTCAATATCCGAAAGCTTTACAATTCCCTGGTATATCAAATATCGTTTCACACTTCCAGTATTTGTGCTGCGATATAACTTATGAAGGAGAACAAGATATAAATAAGAAAATGCATAAATTTCAACATATTTGTGGAACAATCAGACGAACACTGAGGAACAAAGTAAGAAAGGATACGCAGCTAAGATTTTACTCAACGATGGCGCTACCGAGAGCCAAAGGGATAGTATGTGGTCTCGAGGGTATATACCTTGTTGGCTACTAAAACTCGGGAATTTCATTAATTCCTACCAAGTCCGACGCACACACGTCCTGGATAACGCTAAGTGGTGCAAGGGCGAAAAGCGAATTTCCGACGCTTGAAAATCGGGACTGGCCAACTATGGGAGACAACCCTGGCAGAAAACATCGGTTCTCCAGGATAGCTGGGGGTTGGGCATAGGCTTGACACCCCTATCCCGTAAAAATATAACTGTCTCGAAACCAGAAGAACAGTATGTTGGACGGAACTTTCCACGACGACATGGAAAATACATAAAGAATGAAGGTCAGAACTGGGAAGTCTGGGATAAGCTTCTGAAGGCGGCCAAGGCCCACATGGGGCTGTCGTGCCAATGATGATGATGATGATGATGGCACTACCAGTGGCGATATATGCAAGTGAGGGCTGGGTCCTGAAGGAAAAAGAAACAAGGAAAATTCAGGCAGCGGAAATGAGCTTCCTACGGGCTGTGAAAGGTTGTACAAGAGAAGAACATTAGAAATGAGAATATTAGAGAGGAACTAAAAGTAACCACTTCTTCAACAAATAGAACAACACAACAACAATTGGATAGAACATCTGCAAAGAATGGTAGAGGATAGGATACCAAAGATGGCACTGATATATAATCCTGGAGGACGAAGATCGGTAGGAAGAACCAAGAAAACGCTGGGATGAACAGAAGTGAGATTAGAACAGGTAAAGTCCTAAAACGTAAAGGATAATGATGAAATTCGTCTTCAGAGCTCCCGCATGTTGGAAATAATTGAATATCGTAATCGTGGGTAATTTTTAGACTTTCCCATGCCCAACCTAAACCAAGCGAGCCCTGATCTCTCGTTCATTACCGCAAAACAAATTGTGTGTGTGTATGATTATTTTCCACAAACGATTTGATAAAATATACAACACAGAAATTAGGAACAAATGTCATATTCAAGACATAACCTAATTTATTATGGATAGACGAAAATATTGGAAAGGTCACATAGAAAAAATTGAAAACAACCGAGTTGTAAAAAGAGCTAAAGAAGATAGGCCAATGGACGGGAGGAGAACAAGAGGAAGACCAACCAAGAGATGGATAGACAGTGGATGCACATCCAATACGTCTTCCTGCGAGGAGTGATTTTGGAAATAAACAGGATGGAAATCCTACAAATTATGAAGAAGTTCTTTATGTCTCTTTGCAAGTAGAGTGAACGTTTCGCTTCAAAACCTGCGCGGATATCTTCTTGGTTTTTCACTTCATTCTGATTTCTCTCCATTCATTCTTGCGATTATCGCTCTCCTCTTCCCATACCCAGTCTATCATTTTTTTTAATTTTTTTTATTTCATTTTCATAAGTAATGCCACGAGTGATTTCCAAATCATTATGACGCGTGGATTTATCTACAGGATTTGGAAATCAAGAGTGGCATTTGTTAAAACTTTTAACGAATAAAATTAAGCTGTTTACTCAAAAATCATTATTTAAATATAGTTATTTTAAAATATTTATATATTTAATGTAAACTGCGATGTTTGAAAAATCAGAAATATGTGGTTCTGTTTCATTTAGTTGAATGCAGGCTTTCGCGGCCGGTAATCATAATGTTGAGTGATTCCGGGCTACGTGGCCGTGGTCCAAGACTGGTGTTCCTACCAGACGTTTCTCCCTCAACTGCGGAGGGCATTTTCAGTGGCGAGTATTTCTAGGTGTTGTTTTTGGTTCGGAGGCTCGACCAGGAAACAACGAAGATGCCCTCCGCTGTTGAGGGAGAAACGTCTGGTAGGAACACCTGTAATGGACCACGTCCACGTAGCCCGGAATCACTCAACATTCTGTTTCATTTGTTTATTCTCTGTAACTTGATCATATTATTTATTGCCAAATTGGACTGCAATATTGTAAGAATGGATATTAGTAGAGAAAAAATAAGCATATAGAAATATATGTTATAACGAACAATTATAACTAACTCAATGACACTATCGAATCCGTAGGTTCATGGCCGCGCGGACATAAGCTCTCCATACATCCCTATCCTGAGCTAATGTTTTCCAATCATTCCCTGTATAATCTACTTCCCTCAAATCATAGTTAATGTTATTCTTCCGTCTCATTCTTGGTCTGCCAACTGGGCTTTTCCCTCTGGTTTTCCTACAAGAAGCTACCACGCACCTCTTTCATCCCCCATTCGTGCCGCATCTCCTGCACATCGCAGTATACTAGACTTAACTGTTCTTATTATATCAGGCTTCTTATAAAGACCTCGTAGTTCATTGTTATGTAGTCTTCTCTATTCACTTGTCTGTTGATCTCTCTTTGGTCCAAAAATGTTCCTTAGATATTTTTAATACAGGCTTTCCACTTTACAGCAGTTTGCCTTGATTCCTGCTTTCCAGAGATTCCTATCTTCCCATTGTCCATCATCCATACCCCTCTTCATCATGGCATCCTATATTCCCTCATACCATGTTCCTTTACTTCTTCCCCTCTTCCTTCTGCCTGGTACCATCCAATCCAACATCTGTTTAGGCCACTGGTCTTCCGACATCCGTTGTACACGTCCTTACCACTGTAGAGCTCTCTTTGTTATCCTATCGATAACAGTTTCTTGTGCCTCCATTTCTTGTCTGATATATGTATTCCTAATATGTTGTAGCCTGGATATTCTCATACTTCTCCGTAATCCATCCATTTCTGTCGCCAAGATTCTTTTCTGCATCCTTTCATTTATTGTCCAGCTTTCTGATCCATATGTAAGTATACTTTCTATTATTGTCTGTATAATCTCTTTTTTTCTGGTAAAATTTGTATTCCATAAAAGACCATGCAGGGATCTAATCGCCTTCCTCGCACAATTTACTCTGTTAATAATATATTTTTCACCAGTACCAGATTTATCTATTATAGATCCAAGATATTTAAATTCTTCAACACGTTTAATTATCATATTATTTATTTGCAGATCTTCTGAACTTTATTCTCAAATACTTGTAATCTCCTTTCCTCCCTTAAAGTAAGAGTCTATGTTTCACAACCATATAATATAACTGGTAGAATAACTGTTTTATATATTTTATGGTAACCGTTGACCACGGAATTACCTTACTTATTTGTACAGTTGGTCTACTGTGAGGCGAGTAATGTCAGGTGATGGTATTCTATCAACAAACAAAGGTACTATTTGAATAAATGAAAGTGTGAAAGTCGTAAATTAAAGAATAATGTAAACATGTCCATAGCTGATACATGTAATGGAGATAAAGTCGCCCTCAAACACCACATATCACACAACCCCCCCTCCGCCCCTTCATAGTATAAAAGATTTATGATTTAAAATCGCGGGTCGCAGGTTCATTATTTACTGTATTGGATGATGAAATATTGAAACCTTGCAAGAATGCCATGTACACAACACGTGACGTGGGTGATTTATTATCCGTCCTCTGGCTTCCTCCAGTCACAACTCTACTTGCAAATATTCCTCACGATAGGAAACAAGTCCCTTGCAAAAATTCCTAATTCACATCAAAATATCTTCTTTCAAAACACAAAGTCATTCACTGTGCATTGAATAAAGTTAGCCTTGAGTGAATTTTAAAACCCTCAAATTATAAACGCATTTGTATTTGTTGTAATATTATTGGGCGGTAGCAAAACGCCAACACGCACGCACTATTGAGTAACACTAAGAAATTGGGACTGGAAGTAAATATCAATAAAACTAAATATATGTTCACACATAGAAATACATTATATAATGGAAATGGACAGCTAATGACAAATGAGGGAAATTTTGAACAAGTGGCTGAATTCAAATACCTAGGAACAATAATCACAAATAGGAATGAGATGCACAAAGAAATTAAACATAGACTCAAATTCTGGAAATGCGTGCTATTATGCATTGCAGAGACTCTTGTCGTCCCAACTCCTTTCAAAAAAACGTTAAACTGAAAATATATAAAACTATTATTCTACCAGTTATATTATATGGGTGCGAAACATGGACTCTTACTTTAAGGGAGGAAAGGAGATTACGAGTATTTGAGAATAAAGTTCTTAGGAAAATTTTTGGATCAAACAAAGATGAACAGACAGGTGAATGGAGAAGACTACTTAACAGTGAACTACATGGTCTTTATAGGAAGCCAGATATAATAAGAACAGTTAAGTCTCGTAGACTGCGATTGGCAGGACATGTTGCACGAATTGGCAATGAAAGACGTACATGGAAGTTTCTTGTAGGAAATTAAAAATAATTAGCCTAATCGATTTGATACATTGGCAGCTCCTGCATTACTTTATGGGAGTGAAACTTGGGTAATCACCAAAAAGTTACAAAGTAGAATACAAAGCGTAGAAATGAACTTCCTTAGAAGAACAAAAGGCTGTAAAAGAATGGATCGGATAAAGAATGAAGATACAAGAACAGAGTTTTATATCCACTGAATGATAAAATCAAAGAACATAGAGAAAAATGGTTTGTGGACATGTAGAAAGAATGAACATAACAAGATTAACTACAAGCCAAGAGGTTCAAGGAATGTAGGAAGGCCAGTGAAAGGATGGACAGAACAACTGTGAGGCGCAACAGGCATTTTGCCTAGCCCGCGAAGTGAATAATAATAATAATAATAATAATAATAATAATAATAATAATAATAATAATAATAATAATAATAATAATAATAATAATAATAATAATAACTTACTCACTGGCACTATCGAACCCGTAGGTTCATGGCCGCGCGGACACAAGCTCTCCATACATCCCTATCCTGAGCTAATGCTTTCCAATCATTCCCTGTATAATCTACTTCCCTCAAATCATAGTTAATGTTGTTTCTCCCACCTCATTCTTGGTCTACCAACTGGGCGTTTTCCTTCTGGCTTTCCTACAAGAAGTTTTCATGCACGTCTTTCATTCCCCATACGTGCAACATGTCCTGCCCATCGCAGTCTACGAGACTTAACTGTTCTTATTATATCTGGCTTCTTATAAAGACCATGTAGTTCATTGTTATGTAGTCTTCTCCATTCACCTGTCTGTTCATCTCTCTTTGGTCCAAATATTTTCCTAAGAACTTTATTCTCAAATACTCGTAATCTCCTTTCCTCCCTTAAAGTAAGAGTCCATGTTTCACATCCATATAATATAACTGGTAGAATAATAGTTTTATATATTTTCAGCTTAACGTTTTTTGAAAGGAGTTGGGACATCAAAAGTCTCTGCAACGCATAATAGCAAAATAATATTAATAACAATATTAATATTAATAATAATTATTATTATTATTTAATTATTAATATTGGTAGTAGTAGTAGTAGTGGTGGAAGTAAAGTAAAGTGATCCCACAACAGGCCCGGAGGCCCTTGGGGTAGTAGGAGGTTAAGGCTCCCACTTTTTCTAGACAATCGGCACTTTATATCAGCCGGGTTGTCAACCCTGCGTGACGGCCGCCTTTACTCCCAGAACAAGCGTCTGGTACTTATTTCCGTTAGAGGCTGAGTCGACCCCAGGGCCATAGTGCCGCCAGATGGTTTGGGTCAGTTTAAAAATCCTGACCCCAACGGGACTTGAACCCTCGACCCTCCAGCTTATAGCTCAGTGCCTTAACCACTACGCTACGGCACAATAGCTAAAAGTAGTAAGAGTGGTAGTATTTAAGGATCCTGTTTAACATGGCAGTAATTTAAGGTAATGATTAGAAGTTAGATGTGAAAAGGGTCTCATTTCAGTGTTGAGAATTTTAATGTTCCGCAAATCACGTTTTTTCTTTCATTTTGAATGAAGCGTTGTCTGTAGTTTTTATGTCAATCAATTTTGAACCTGTTATGATCCTCATTTAAGCAGTTCAACAAACTGAAATTTTACTTTGTGCAAATAGAAATCATTGCGAATAAATTAATAAACGAAGAATTTAACTCCAGATGCCGTTGGATATAATTCTGAACGAGTGTCATGCGTCATGAGATAAATCCGAGAATCGATACATCGCAAAAAAAAACTGCCATGAATGCTTGCCTATTCAGCAGGCGCACACGTACAAACAAATGACTATATTTTGAGTTTCCACGACGAGCCTCATGGGCTAGTGGCCAGCCTTCCTGACTACTGTTCATGAGGTCCCGGGTTCGATTCCTAGCCAACCCATATGAATTTTTCCTTAAAGGGAGTTATTGCTGTGGTTGCCCATGGTCTGGAATTTAGGTTAAGAACTCTCCTGGCGCTTCATTATCATTTATCACCCATCATACCATCGGGGTAACGTAACTCCGCCTTCCAGGTGCCCCAACCTAAGAAATGGATTATAATTCTGCCAATGCCAGGGGAGAAAGCCAAGTATGTCATAAAAACAACCTGGTGGCGTTAGACAAAAAAAAAAGTTTTCCTAACTTCATATATTTTTTAATTCATCGGCAACATGAAATTATCAACAACATAAATTAAAAGTCCAAGGGGCAGGAACTGCGTAAACTAAGCGAATATCTGAGCAAGTCGAAAATGTGGACACACTTTATTGGTTTGCGCAGTAATATATACAGGGCCATTCAGAAATGAGGAACAGAATTTCAAACATTCATTTGTCTCAATCTACAAACAATAGAAAAACAATTCCAACGTTCCTGGAAAGACAAAAGTTCGAAGTACAGATCACGGCCGCATTTCTCTAACCACGTCCGACGTTACCTGAATAACACCATCCAGGACGTTGGATTGGAAGAGGAGGAGCAGAAGATTAACTTCACTACCGGTGGCCTACCAGGTCACCTAACCTAACCCCATGTGATCTTATATTTGGGTTTTACGTACAAGACCGTATTTTTATCCCCTCTATGCCTGACAGTTTTGAAAATCTGCGACATCCAATTGTTGAAGCTGTGAATTCGATAACTAGAGACCAGCTGATTCGTGTGTGACAAGAAATGAGCCACCGTTTTGATATTTGTCGTGTAACACATGGTGCTCATATTGAATGCATAAAATAGTGGAATTTGATCTTATCTCTTTCCAGGAACGTTGGAATTGTGTTTCTATTTTTCCACTCTATAGAGATATATCACTTTTGCACTCAATTCTGTATTAAATTGTTAATATTTAGTTATTAGTAAGTTATTTTGTGCATTTAAATTGTCTGTATATGTTTCCAATAGGATGAGAGATTAAAATGTATGTCATATAATAAAGGTAACAGCCTCAAAATGAACATTATATGTTCTTTTTTTTTTTTTTTTTTTTTTTCGTTTTCCCAACAATTTGTAATATGTGGGTTATATCTTTTTTCGGGGCAACTATTCAATTCCAGAAAGTGTTGATGTCGAAAAATAATGAGAAAATATTATTCTTCTTCTTCTGCACTTCACGGGCTAGGCATAAATTGCCTGTTCCGCCTCACAGTTGTTCTGTCCATCTTTTCACTGGCCTTCCTACATTCCTCGAACTCCTTGGCTTGTAGTTGAATGCTGCTCTTGGTAATCTTGTTACATTCATTCTTTCCACATGTGTAAACCATTTCTCTCTATATTCTCTGATTTTCTCATTCAATGGATATATATTTAACTCTGTTCTTATATCGTCATTCCTTATCCGATCCAATCTTCTGCAGCCTTTTGTTCTTCTAAGGAAGTTCATTTCTGCGCTTTGTATTCGACTTTGCAATTTTTTTTTGGTCATTATCCAAGTTTCGCTCCCATAAAGTAATGCAGGAACTGCCACTGTTTTACAAAACTTATGAGAAAATATTAAAATGATAAAACCGCCTCAAGGACCTTTAGGAAACGTAAACATACAACGAAGAACGAGATTTCTAAAAATTTGGCATGATCGTATAAAACAAATGACTTCAGATAAAAATTCAGCTCATAAGAATAGTTAAAAACAATAAAAGAGGATGAAGTAGAATTCAAGATAAAGGGTGTGGGGTTTGTAAGTACTCAGCAGGGATGGAAATTGTAATGCAAAATTATAAACCTCGAGGCAAGGAGGAGTGACGATGTTCAATTTTTAATCTGTAGATCGTGTACAAAAACATGGAGTTAACCTTTCTATATCACATCACCTACGTAACGTGATCTATCGATGTGGTGGAAACGAAAATATAGACCTATCATATTAATACCTACTATCCACCTAACGCAATAAATGAAGTCGAATAGAATATATTTATTTAGTCTGGTGGAGTTAAGACCATGTGGCTTTCTCTTCCACTCACCAGGACAAACACATGTTACATTTAAATACAAAAAAAAATTATACCGGTTACAGTACATACTAAACAATTAATAATCTGTCAAACTGAACAATAATGAAAATAATGTCGAATAATACAATACAATTAAACACAATTAAAATTAAATTAATGATAGAATGAATACAGCAAGTAATAACAGCTCGAATCTACTACACATAAAAAGAAAAGAAAGAAAAAAATGCAAAGAAAATAATAAACTATAATGAATTAATCTATCGCTTATTATACAAGGCATTAGGTAAATATATTGACAAATCTTAAAACTATTTTTATTAAATAATGAAAAAAACAAATTATTAATTTTTATAAAGTAATATTAGTGAGTTGTTTCTGTTAATAATTTTATTTTCAATTTGTTTCTGAAAGATGGTAAAGTTTGTCAGTCTCTGACATAGGGTGGAAGGGAATTCCATGTTCTAGCAAGAGAAACTGTAACATATTTCGAATAATAGGTAGTGTGATGAGGAGGGATATAAAGGACACTGTGCTCGAGGGATCGGGTATCTAATTTATGTGTATCAGAGAGTCTAGTGAAGCGGTGTGATAAATAATAAGGTAATGATATGTGTAATATGTTATAGAGAAGGCATAGGGAATGGATGGTTCTACAATCTTGTAGACGAAGCCATGACAATTGTTCCAGGGATGGTGTAACGTGATCAAATCTACGTATACCACAAATAAAACGTATGCAAGAATTATCAACACGTTGAAGTCTTTGGGTAAGAACATAATTTAGGTCAGTAAAAAGACCATCACATCGGCCGCGGTGGACTAGTAGTTATGCTCCTTGCCTCTGGTCCCGAGGATCGAGGGTTCAAACCCGGCTGGGGTCGATGGATTTTTTTAGGATGGAAAAATCCAAGGAGCAAGTCCTCCGGGAGGGACTTTAAGCCGTGGGTCCCGAGTCTGAAGATTTTCAGGCTCGTAAAAGATCCTTAAGCCTGAATGAAAAGGCCCCTAAGCAAAATTTACCGAATTTTCCCGTCCTAGTACTACCTTGGTTTCCTAGATGTCAGTATGAGGCGGAACGCTGACCACGGACCACTCAAATGAAATTTATACGAAAACAAGTGTAATTAAATTAGTATGGTTCAAATTCTTCCCTGTAGGGGGAGAGCGCCTAAATCTCTGTTAAGGGAAACATGAGCTTACAAGATACAAAAAGAAAAAGAGTACCACAATAATCAAAATGGGGCGCAGTACTAAAGTTGCAGTGGATGGAATTAGAACGCACGCTCGCCAGAGAGACTACGATAATGTTTCAGTTAGTATTATGTTTTAATTAATTTGCTTTAACATTAAACCCTATTTCAAACCGGTTTGAAGTCATCAGGAACTTCATAAATGAACTAATCTATAAAGTTAGAGAGGATTTCACTTAATTTGCGATTGGTTGCCATAGCGTTACCATAGCAACGCCTTATCCTAACTTTTGACGCCATGCGATTCACAGATGTTTTCAAAGCAGCTTAAAGGGCAGACCTATAGCGAAATAATGCAAATTCACATATGACCAGAACAAAAGTTCTATTTTCACACTAGATTCTGATGGGGGGGGGGGTTATTAATCTTTCAAAACAACAATAGATTAGATTGAAAAAAAGTGTGAATTGTAAAGCGAGTGGCTCAGGAAGCATGCTTCATTACTTCTTCATTCAAAATGTATGCACGTGATAAACACCATGCGCATTTATACGGAATAACCGCTATTATCTGTCCAAGCACTCATTCAAAAATGAGTGACATTCAGATTTCAAAAGTGCTAAACATTTATGCGTATTTGATTATTTTTAATACAGCGAAATAACACTGTGCAACACGAAATGTGTCCTTTTTATGAAAACAGGTGCATTAGAATCTCTAATTAGATTTTGTCTATCACGTACCGTTTTTTTCAGAAATCCCAAAGAAATATCAAAAACCCAAAGAAATATCAAAAATAAATTCACAAATCTAAGTGATTCAAAGATTAAGGAAGGAGTGCTTATTGGTCAACAAATAAGAGCAGTCTTCCAGGATGAAGACTTTCAAAATAAACTGTTGGAAACGGAGAAAAGGGCTTGGCTTGCATTTAAATCACTCTGCACGAACAAGCTTGGGAATAAAACAATCAGTGGACTATGAAGTAATTATAAGTGAATTATTACACTGCTTCCATGTTATGTCTTTGAAACTACATTTTCTGGGCTGTCATCTGGACTTCTTTCCAAAAAACCTTGGTGCTGTGAGCGATGAACATGGCAAGAGGTTTCACCAAGAAATATCAGCCTTTGAAAAACAATTCAGTGGAGGATGGAGTGCAAGTATGCTTGACGATTATTGCTGGTCAGTCATCAGAGATAGCCCAGAAGCTGTCCATAAGCGCAAACGATCAACAAAGACATTTTAATTTTGTGTTTTTTGCAATTGTTATGTTTGTCATTATAACTAACTTGTACAATTAAAAAGTGTCATTACAAAACATGGATTGGTGATTGTAAATTTTGGATTTTAAAATTGAATTCAGCACATCTGAATCACATAGTTTCATCTAAAGGACAGAAAAGATGATGTAGTATTATTGGGCGATAGCGAGGAGATACTAAAGGACAATACGCACACACTGTTGAGTAACACTTAGAAATTAGGACTGGAAGTAAATATCAATAAAACTAAATATATGGTCACACGTAGAAATTCATTATATAATGGAAATGGACAGCTAATGACAAATGAGGGAAAGTTTGAGGAAGTGGCTGAATTCAAATACTTGGGAACAGTAATCACAAATAGGAATGAGATGCACAAAGAAATTAAACATAGGCTCAATTCTGGAAATGCGTGCTATTATGCATTGCAGAGACTCTTGATGTCCCAACTCCTTTCAAAAAACGCTAAACTGAAAATATATAAAAATATTATTCTACCAATTATATTATATCGATGCGAAACATGGACTCTTACTCTAAGGGAGGAAAGGAGATTACAAGTATTTGAGAATAAAGTACTTAGGAAAATTTTTGGACCAAAGAGAGATGAAGAGACAGGTGAATGGAGAAGACCACATAACAATGAACTACATGTTCTTTATAGGAAGCCAGATATAATAAGAACAGTTAAGTCTCGTAGACTGCAATGGGCAGGACATGTTGCACGTATGGGGAATGAAAGACGTGCATGGAAGCTTCTTGTAGGAAAGCCAGAGGGAAAACGCCCAGTTGGTAGACCAAGAATGAGGTGGGAGAATAACATTAACTATGATTTGAGGGAATTAGATTATACAGGAAATGATTGGAAAGCATTAGCTCTGGATAGGGATGTATGGAGAGCTTATGTCCGCGCGGCCATGAACCTACGTGTTCGATAGTGCCAGTGAGTAAGTAAAGGACAGAAAAGAAGTTTAAATTTGTTGCACAGTGTAATTTGTTCATTTCTATAGAGGAAGTTAGGGTAATGTGGGCCCCTCGCATTCAGGAGATCCTGTTAATTAGTGCTCCTCTCGAAAAGAAAATATTTTAAGTTATTCCTCTCATCAACTGTGACGTGTTCAAGACCAGCTTCTTTTATTGTTTGTGTGAAGAAGTGTTTATTTGTGATATTTATGAAAACGGCCATTTAAAAGTTTTTCAAGCTAAGAATTAATTTTTAATTTCTGCTGTTGAATTTTACAAATACTGAACATTCTCGTGTCCAAAATGAAGTCAATGGCCAATCACGTTTAAACAAATTTTGTTTTACAACCAATGACAGTGTGTTTCACCTCGATATTTATCCAATTCTGTTTACCAAAACAAATAAAAACTCCTCCTTTTTAATATTCTGTACAGGTCACAGAATTATTTTGCAGTGACTGACTCTCCAAAAGATACATTGAATACAGCAGATAATGAACAGATTCCTTCGAACTACACATTTGATAATTGTGTGTTCAATAATTGTGTTTTTAAATAATGACTTTATTGAGTTGTTTCCTAAAAAAATAATCAATAACCTATAATGTTGGTTATAATATACAGTTTGATGTGTTTCATTTTTTCTCCACTAGGGTGCATTCTTACAATATTGCGATCCTATTTGGCAATAAATAATATGATGAAGTTGCAGTGATGAACAAATTAAACAGTCAAACATTCTCATTTGTTTTCAAACACAGCCGTTTGCATTATATATATATATATATATATATATATATATATATATATTTAAATGTCCACCGCTGTGGTCTCGAGGTAGCATGCTGCCTTGTCACGCAGCGGGCCCGGGTTCGATTGTCGGTTGGAACAGGCTCCTGGGTGAGGTTGTTTCGGGGTTTTTCCTCACCTGTAATACAAATGTCAGGAAGCTTAGGGCCCAACGGTCCCCAAAAATCATCCGCCATCATCATAATCCTCATCATTTTCATCATCATCCTTCACCGGTGTGGAAAGCAACGGGAAGCTACCACACCTATAATTCCCTAGTAAAACTGCAAAGTATAGCATGGAAATGATATGATTGCAGTGAACGACCTGCCCTCAGGCAGAATTACTATGAATGGATGGATATTTAAATAATGATTTGTGAGTAAATAGCTTAATTTTATTCGTTAAATAGTCCTAACAAATGCCACTCTTTATTTCCAAATTCTCTAGATAAATTCACTCCTCATTTCGTGACTCGAAATTTGGAGTTGATTTGAAAATTTCTCGTGGAATTACCTACGAATACTATATGTTGGGTTATGTAAGGCCATTCTTTTTATTGACGATGGTCAACTTGTATTATTTCGACAAGAAATGCATCATTTGTGACGGTGTCTAGGTTCGATGGATCCTCATAGGTCCCCGTGATAACGTGTGATTTTAAATAATGCTTTTAAAGTCTTATTAAACAGTGAGCGATGTGCGCCGCACAACCAAACAAGTGGTAAGTATATCGTTACTCACTACAGTCTTATTTTTGTTAAGGACACCCTGTACTTATTTGGGTTAAAAAAATAGATTTTTTTGCCACAAAAAATCCACGAACGCTCATTTTATCGATGTGTAAAATTATTTTATAAATTTAGGACATTTAAACCCATAAAAATTTATTTTTGAAAATGCCTTCTGTGTGTTCTGCTGATGTGCACCTTTTCTTTTGTTTTTTGCATTTTCCTGTAACTTGTATTTTTAATATTTTGGTACACTTTTTTTTTGAAACTATGAAAGATAGGAGAATAATTTTAGGCTTGGATATGCAGTTTAAAGACCTCTATAATAATAAGGGAAATTTATCTTTGTGCTATTGGTAGTGTTTGAAATGAAAAAGAATGTATGGAAAAGTTTTAACAAAAAACAATTGTTCTTTGAATTTTTTTAAATAAATCACAATCCATATCTGAACACAAGCAAACCTTATTACTATCAAACGAACTATGGACAATAACATAATAAATTTTGAAAACAATTGGATAAGTACGTTTTGAGAAACTTGTACGAAGACAATACTTTTAAGAAGTTGGATTTTTTATTTTCATTTTTTGTATTTAAAATTACTGATGAATAAATATGTGTAAAAAGTTAACCAGAGTGTCATTATGTTCAGGAAGACTTGTTTAATTAGTGACATCATTTTCATGCACATAACTTAAGAATGAGCTGAACACATGATGTTTATTTTTGCATATTTTTAAACCTAATAGTACCGGGTACGCTTAATGATTAAGGCATCACATTTTTAATCACCAATTCCTTGGAACTTTACCAGCGCAATTACAAAAATAATATATATAATAATATAAATATACACTTACATATAAATGTATACAGACCATAATGATTAGGTTCCATATTCAAGAATCTAACATTTAAAAAAAATAAGATAATAGTAGAGATATTGTCCTACCTTGGACCGGATACGAGGTACGCGTCCAGGATCGTCCAACTGAAAGGAGAAAAATAATTATCAACCAATCTACAGGAAGAGATAAAACTGAGTGTAATAAATAGAGTAGCGTTCATTAATTTCTACTTCCTACAAAATTCTAGCAAATATATTAGTATTCAGGCTTTATTATTTACACTGATAATAATAATAATCCACCCATAGTAATTCAGCCTGAGGGCAGGTCCTTCACTGCAATCATACAATTTTCATGCTATGCTTGCAGCTTTACTAGGGAATTATAGGTGTGGTAGCTTCCCGTTGCTTTCCACACCGGTGAAGGACGATGATGATGATGATAATGATAAGAATGATGATGGCCATATGATTTCGGGGACCGTTTGGGCCTTAAAGTTTTTCTGACATTTGTCTTACAGGTGCGGAAAACCCCCGATAAAAACCTCACCCAGAAAAACTGTCCCGACCGGGGATCGAACCCGCGGTCACTGCGTGACATGGCAGCACGCTACCTCGAGACCACAGCGGTTGACCTTCTGACCTTGTGCAACAGTGTAGCAGGATTTTAAAAAAGCGTAGACAGTGTTTTCGAACAGGTAATTCCGATATTCTCAAATAATACATTATGCTAAGTTAAGAAGAAAATTCAGACGGTAAAATAAAAGAGAATGGGCCACTGTATAACTCAAGCAAAATGAAACTGCGAGTTTTCACGTAGCGCGCAACTGTGATCTGTGTAACTGGAAGTCATAGCAGTTACTAAGAGACGGGTAAAAACTGTTAGTGCTCAACTGGAACTAACAACCGGTTAATTTGATGGTACATTCTCACATTCACACTCATAATATTGTTACGAACATTCTCTCGCGTACACACAATGCACCTGACAAACTGTTATTTCTCATTAAACAACTGTTAATGTAGCAGCTATAGACCTGGTGCACTTCCAAATGTATATACCTGATTAACGTAAATATCAAGATTGGCGACAGATGAGACACGGTTCTATTCAAATTAATTCATTAATTCATTTTGGGAATTTTCCTCATCACTGAAGGTTTTTTCCAACCAATCTTAATAATTAACACGAGTTTTAAAAAATACATAAATGACTACGGACTTACAGACTATCAGTTTGTAACAAACATTCACAAATTTCCCTTAATTAAAGTTCTCCATCGTTCTCTGTCCTCTGTGTCTTCATCCGTTACACCAAATTCCCTCATTGAATTCTGAATGTTATCTGCGAAACATGGACTCTTACTTTAAGGGAGGAAAGGAGATTACGAGTATTTGAGAATAAAGTACTTAGGAAAAATTTTGGACCAAAGAGAGATCAACAAACAGGTGAATGGAGAAGACTACATATCAATTGACTACATGGACTTCATAGGAAGCCAGATATAATAAGAACATTTAAGTCCCGTAGACTCCGATGGGCAGGACATGTTGCACGTATGGGGAATGAAACACTTGGATGGAAGCTTCTTGTAGGAAAGCCAGAGGGAAAACACCCAGTTTTGTAGACCAAGAATGAGGTGGGAGAATAACATTAACTATGATTTGAAGGAAGTAGATTATACACGAAATGATTGGAAAGCATTAGTTCAGGATAGGGATGTATGGAGAGCTTAGTCCGCGCGGCCATGAAACCTTCGGGTTCGATAGTGCCAGTGAGTAAGTAAGTAAGTATTCTTCCAGGTTGTTCTTGGTCTTCCTTTACTGCTCCTTCTTTCAATTTTCCATGTATAGACAGCCTTTGGCAGTCTTCCATCCTGCATTCTTCTTACGTGTCCATACCATTTTATCATTCTGTGTTCAATCTCATACATTACATTTCTTTCTGCATTCATCCATTTTCTAATTTCTGTATTCCTAATATTGTTTCCAGTCGAGATTTTCTGGCAGCTCTTCTTCTTCTTCTTCATCACGGTTTAGGCTTATTTACTAGCCTGTTCCGGCTCCAAATTGCTGCTGTTTCCATATTTTCTTTGGTCTTCCCAAACTTCTTCTTCCTCGTGGTGAATAGCGGTATGATGCTTTTGGTATTCTATTCTCAGTCATCCTTGCCAAGTACCTTTCCAGTTTGTTCTGTATTTCACTATTGTTGTCTTTAATTCCTCTACTTTTAGCTGTTGTCTTATTTCTTATCATACTAAGAACAGTTAGATCTCGTATACTGCGCTAGGCAGGACATGTGGCACGAATGTGGAATGAAAGAGGTGCATGGAAGCTTCTTGTAAGGAAACCAGTGGGAAGTCACCCAGTTGGTAGACCGAGAATGAGATGGAACAATAACATTATCCATGAATTGAGGGAGGTAGATTATACAGGGAATGATTGGAAAACATTAGCTCAGGATAGGGAAGTATGGAGGCATTATGTCCGCGCGGCCATCAACCTACGGGTTCGATAGAGCCAGTTAGTTATTTATAGAGACTATAAATGAAGTTCATATGCCAAAAAAATAACCTAAATTAATGTTTTGTTGTGTTATAGCAGTGTTGCCAACTTATCGAATGCCCTGGTATTTCTTGAGTTTGTTATAGAAGTAGTGTGGTTACATTATACGAAAGGTAATTTATCAAACAAAACAAAGAGGAAAGTATTTTTGTTTATAATGGATTTTCAGGTAAATTATTGAAATGGCTCGGAACCACATTTCCTTTTCTTATCTTTTCACTGCAAAGTGTTTTCTTTCTTCCTTTTTCATTAAATGATAAGAAGACAGCGTAGGGATTTCACAAGCTACCTATATTTCCGTTTCCTCACCTTAAAGTGAGCTTCCGCGCCACAGTATAGTCCCTTCTAAATCATCCGCGTGAAATTAGTACACTATTCTTAACAAAACACAATTCACTTCTGTAATCTTCTTCTGGCTAAGTCTTTAGCCTTCTGCAAAATAACGACACAATTCAATCTGATTGCATCTAAATGTGGTAACGTCACGAGTGATTTCCAATTTATCTAGAGAATTTGGAAATCAAGAGTGGCATTTGTTAGGACTATTCAACGAATAAAATTAAGTTGTTTACTCACAAATCATTATTTACATATAGTTATTTTAAAATATTTATATATTTAATGCAAACGGCAATGTTTGAAAACAAATGAGAAACATTATGTTTCATTTCTTCATCACTGCAAACAGATCATATTTATTGCCAAATAGAATAGCAATATTCTAAGAATGCACCCTACTGGAGAAAAAGTAAAACACATCATTACATATTATTAATTAATTCCTGATGTGCTATGATGTAAATATGTCGATTATATTTTTTTGCAACGTTAATTCCTGGGAAATAATACGTTTAAGAAAGTGCAAACAGTGGTTTATTTTTTTGTGGTATAACCAATTGCTACGAATGTTTTTTATTGTATCTCGCAAGCAAAATCTGATTACATTCGTGCACTATATACAATCTGGGAGCCACTTGATACAAAGGAGGCGATAAAATGAAAGTGATAAAATCGAGGTGAAAAACAACTGTGATTGATTGTAAATGAAAATTCATTGAAATGTGATTGGCTATTGATTCTCATTTGGGGCATGAGTTAAATAGTCACAGAACGTACCTTTATACACAGTATATGATTTTTCTGTACGTCTGTCTGTCACTCTACTCCTCTTAACAGACGGGACCGATTTTCATTAAATGTGTGTGTGATTGATTGAGTCTCGATGGTTTACATTCACAATTGGATCCTCTAAAACCATTCATTAGGTGTAGGAGTTCACCTGAGGTGAAAATTTAAAAATCGCTCTAGCGGTCACAATTTTCGATATTTCACAACGAAACTCAGTATATCATATTAAAATAAACCGAGGTAGGTATGTTCAAAAAATGAGCAACATTCGACAATTATAAATGGAGCTTTACTTGAAATCCGAAATTTAAAACAGACAAAACGACTGCAACCGATTTTGATGCTTGAGCCGGTCTCTGTATGGTTTAGATTTACAATTGGACACGGTAGGTGGCGCTGCGATCGGGTTATAGAATATTTTTAAGTCAAATGTGTATGCATCTGCATTACCGACATATTCCGCACGACAACAATGTGACGTCACAATGCACGCTTCTTGAGCCACAACAGATGACTGAGGAGGTTTCTTGGGAACTTATTAATTTGTGAATTGTAAGGTAAAAAACTAACTTATATTCATCGTCCGGCCATGACACGTAGGACAACGTCTGCCGGGAACAGAAGTTCGTTATAAATTCTTAATCAATCTAACTGCCTATATTTCAGTTTATCCATCCATCAGTCCATCTGCTAGAATGCGTATGTGTCTATAGGGCTACATATCAGTACCTTAGTATATCTACCTAAGTATCTACTTGTCTCTCTATCTGTCAGTGTTTCTCTGTGCCTTACTCCCTGCCAACTTATCTATGTATCAATAATTATATCTATCACCATCCCCGTGAAAAGAATAATTTATTTATATACAGATTTTAATGGTCATATATCTTTCTGTGCCTAAAGTTTTATTTTCCTTCTCCACTCGTCTCTATCCATTAACTCCATGTCCTCCAGTCATCTTCTTCTCATTCCAGTTTGTATTTCTTGCATCCACGACTTTCGAGGTCTTCCTTTCTTCCCTCTTCCAGGTGGACACCATTCCAATGTTTTTCTGGGTAACCTTTCTTCTTACATTCGTCGTACATGCCCATACTTATAAATCTTTAGGCTTTTTAGCATTGTTATGTTATTTTGTGACAAACATAGAGCTGGTCTGATGCATCAGCCCCCAACCTGGAAGATCAGGTGATTTTTGGTCAAGGTTTTCTACCCTCTAGCCTTTGTCAAACCAATGACGAACTGCAAGACAGCAGTATATGTACCCTAGATAAGGGGCCCTCACAGGGTACTATCAGCCGGGCGTACTGAACCCTGGGTTTTTAACGAGGTTGTTACTCCTCCCCCTCACCTCAACCTTTTCTAAATAATTCGTAATGCAAATTTGTTTAGAGCACAACTGAAACTTAGTTTGGATACTGACAGAAGAATAATAAGTATTGTGTCAGTGTAAACAGAATTGTTGTGCAACGGGTAAATTAAGATTGGACATTTTATTGCAAACGGTGTTTTTGTGAAGGAATTACCGGCTGATACAACCTCGAGCCAAACGTTTACAAACAGCCATTAAATAATTATAAACGCAAACACGTTTCTTTGTAGAACAATCAAACAAACGATTATGTTTCTAATTTAACATGAACAATAATTTATAAAAACCTTTGTGAGAAAAGTAGTGTGGCTATTGAACTCGTGCCCCGAGAGGTCGTCAATCACCAATCACGTTTCAATGAATTTTGTTTTACCACATATTTCCTCACACAATATAATATATAACCGTGTTCCATGCATACTTCTGTTATTCCTTTATATTTTAAACTTTCTTTACCAAGTCAATTACTTAATCTAATTATAGGTTATTATTTATGTTGTTATTATTATTATTATTATTATTATTATTATTATTATTATTATAACGTGTCACAAATAAGGAAATTAGAAACATAATGGAAGCAGAAGAAAGCATAATTGAAAGAATTGAGGAGAAGGAATTAAAGTGGTTAGGACATGTTTTAAGAATGGAAGATGAGCGATGGCCGAAGCAACTATATGAATGGCATCCGAATAGAAAGAAGAAAAGAGGAAGACCAAGGTTAACATGGAAGGAAAACATGAAGACAGTAATGCAAGCTAGAGGGCTAAGCATCGAAGATGCCCAAGACCGTAGGCTTTGGAGGTTTGGCACGGGAAGACGGCAGCAGCTGTAAAAACCCGAAGATAGATTATTATTTTTCTTTCTTATCCTTGTCAACTTATATTGTATGGTCTGTATATGTTATGTGTCAATCATAATTTTATTGTATGTATAATTTAACCTTGTGAAGTGGAAGAGAAGGCCTTACTGTCTTAACTCCATCAGGTGAAATAAATAAAATAAATAAATAATCACAGTCGTATTTCACCTCGCTCTTCATCGATTTCTCTTCATCAGCTCCTGCTTTTGTGATAAAGAAGCTGCTCCTTTTTTAATATTCGGAACAACTCACAGCATTATGTTTCTCTTACAAATACATTGAATATAGCAAACAATGAACAGATTCCTTGATTCTACTGAGTTGTTTACTAAAAAGTAAATTAATAACCTATCCATTCATAGTAATTCTGCCCGAAGGCAGGTCCTTCACTGCAATCATAATATTTTCATGCTATCTGCATTTTACTAGGCAGTTTTACTAGGGAATTGTGTAGGTGTGTTGCTTTCCACACCGGTGAAGGATGATCGTGATGATGATGATAAGGATGATTATGATGATGATAGCCATATGATTTCGGGGACCGTTTGGGCCTTAAAGTTTTCGTGACATTTGTCTTACAGGTGAGGAAAAACCCCGATAAAAACCTCACCCAGAAAAACTGTCCCGACCGGGGATCGAACCCGGGCCCGCTGCGTGACAAGACAGCACGCTACCTCGAGACCACGGTGGACTAATAACCTATAATGTTGATTATAATATACAGTTTGATGTCTTTCAGTGTTAAATATTGCGATCCTATTTGGCAGTAAATAATGTGATCAAGTTGCAGTGAATATACTTAACTCACCTCTCTGATTTGTTTTCAAACATCGCCGTTTACATTAAATATATAAATATTTTAAAATAACTATATTTAAATAATGATTTGTGAGTAAACAGCTTAATTTTATTCGTTAAATAGTCCTAACAAATGCCACTCTTGATTTCCAAATCCTCTAGATAAAATCACTCGTTGCGTTACTTATGAAAAGATAGTGCTTTTATGAATGCAATCAGTTTGAAATGTTTTCAGCTTCGCATTGTAGTATTTTTAAATTGTAGTTGCATATTATATTTTTATGGTAAAAAGGGTTCGTAATCTTGGATATGCATTAAATTGCCAACGTCATTTTATTGTTAAAATCTCTGTCGATATGATGTACCATATTTCTTGCTTTCATTTACTTGTATCTCTTCTTCCCCTTTTCCCATCCCTTCTCTAATTTCCACGGCAGCTTCTTAACTGAATGGTTCTGGTGCGATTACTTATCATCCCGTCTCCTTACAAACTACTTCCCATTTTCCCATCCAGTTATCTATTCTTACAACTAAATTCAAATTCATTACTTTCTTAACAAAATGTATCCCCAGTAAGTAACTTGACAACGTACCACAGATTTATAAAATAAAATAAGTTAAAATATACCTTCTTAGGTAAAATCCGTCGTCCTCAACTTATAAAAGATGTATTCTTTTTGCCTGTAGGCCTTTCAGAACATCCGTTCCATCTTCAGCAGGTCACTCTTCGCTACAACATCCAGTATGATAGCAAAGCCACATTAGGATCAGCAGCATCAACCATCATACTGGATGTTGTAGCGAAGAGTGACCTGCTGAAGATGGAACGGGTGTTTTGAAAGGCCTACAGGCATAAAGATTACATATTTTATAAGTTGAGGACGACGGATCTTACCTAAGAAGGTATATTTTAACTTATTTTATTTTATGACTCTCCACCTCAACGGTTTTAACAATGAATTTTATTAGTATTGACCACAGATTTAGTTAAACTTTAGTTCAGTTAAAAATTATATTTGATTCGCAATTAAATGTGCTATTAAATATAGATAGGAACACTTGTTTAAGTAAGTAGGAACAATAATCACAAATAGGGAATGAGATGCACAAAGAAATTAAACATAGGCTCAATTCAGGTAATGTGTGCTATTATGCATTTCAGAGACTCTCGATGTCCCAACTCCTTTCAAAAAACGTTAAACTGAAAATATATAAAACTATTATTCTACCAGTTATATTATATGGATGTGAAACATGGACTCTTACTTTAAGGGAGGAGAGGAGATTACGAGTATTTGAGAATAAAGTTCTTAGGTAAATGTTTGGGCCAAAAAGAGGTGAAGAAATATATGAATGGAGGAGACTATACAATAGTGAGCTATATGGTATGTATCCATCCATAGTAATTCTGCCCGAGGGCAGGTCCTTGACTGCAATCATAGCATTTTCATGCTATGCTTGCAGTTTTACTAGGGAATTGTAGGTGTGGTAGCTTCCCGTTGCTTTCCACACCGGTGAAGGATGATGATAATGATAAGGATGATGATGATGGCCATATGATTTCGGGGACCGTTTGGACCTTAATTTTTCCTCACATTTGTCTTACAGGTGAGGAAAAACCGCGATAAAAACCTCACCCAGAAAAACTGCCCCGACCGGCGATCGAACCCGGGCCCGCTGCTTGAGAAGGCAGCATGCTACCTCGAGACCACAGCGGTGGACATGGTATGTATAGGAAGAGATATATAATAAAAACAGTTAAGTCTCGTAAACTGCGATGGGCAGGACATGTTGCACGTATGGGGAATGAAAGAGGTGCATGGAAGCCTCTTGTAGGAAAACCAGAGGGAAAACGTCCAGTTCGTAGACCAAGAATGAGACATTATTTGAGAGAACTAGTTATACAGGAGATGATTGGAAAACATTAGCTCAGGATTGGGATGTATGGAGAGCTTATGTACACACGGCCATGAACCTACAGGTTTGGTAGAGCTAGTGAGTGAGTTAGTTAGATAGATTAGAACACTTGTAAATATCACGTAGTTTTCCCGTAAATAATCATAAGTAACGCCACGAGTGGTCTCCAAATTATTGATAAATTCACGACTCACGAAGTGAGGAGTGAATTTATTTAGAGAATTTGGAAATCAAGAGTGGCATTTGTTAGGACTATTCGACGAATAAAATTAAGCTGTTTACTCACAAATCATTATTTAAATATAGTTATTTTAAAATATTTATATATTTAATGTGAACGGCGATGTTTGAAAACAAATGAGAAACTTTATGTTTCCCTTGTTTATCACTGCAACCAGATCATATTATTTTTTGCAAAGGATCGCAATATTGTAAGAATGCTCTCTAGTGGAGAAAAAATGAAACACATCAAACTGTATATTAATTAATTTCTGATGTCCTATGATGTAAATATGTCAATTATATTTTTCTGGAATGTTATTACCTGGGAAAAAGTACCTTTAATAAAGTGCAAACAGTGTTTTTTTTTGGTATAATCAATTGCTTCATTTGTTATATTATCTCCCGCAACCACGATAAGATTACATTCGTGCACTATATATGCAATCTGGTAGCCACATGCAGTCACTACAAAATAATGGTATGACCTATTCAGAATGTTAAAAAGGAGGAGCTTGATTTTACAGCAATAAAATTAAACTGATAAAATCAAGGTGAAATAAGACTGTGATTGGTTGTAAATAAAAAAAATATTATGATGATCTTGCAGAAGATTTCCGGGTTGTTGGCCGTGGTCTTGAGGCATGTAGTTCCCCAACGTTTCGCCAGAGACTGCGTCCAGCATCCTCAAGGGTTTTCTTGAGAAGGCTGTTGGCCGTGGACTTGAGGCTTGTAGTTCCCCAACGTTTCGCCAGAGACTGCGTCCAGCATCCTCAAGGGTTTTCTTGAGAAAGCTGTTGGCCGTGGTCTTGAGGCTTGTAGTTCCCCAACGTTTCGCCAGAGACTGCGTCCAGCATCCTCAAGGGTTTTCTTGAGAAAGCTGTTGGCCGTGGACTTGAGGCTTGTAGTTCCCCAACGTTTCGCCAGAGACTGCGTCCAGCATCCTCAAGGGTTTTCTTGAGAAGGCTGTTGGCCGTGGTCTTGAGGCTTGTAGTTCCCCAACGTTTCGCCAGAGACTGCGTCCAGCATCCTCAAGGGTTGTCTTGAGAAGGCTGTTGGCCGTGGTCTTGAGGCTTGTAGTTCCCCAACGTTTCGCCAGAGACTGCGTCCAGCATCCTCAAGGGTTGTCTTGAGAAGGCTGTTGGCCGTGGTCTTGAGGCTTGTAGTTCCCCAACGTTTCGCCAGAGACTGCGTCCAGCATCCTCAAGGGTTGTCTTGAGAAGGTTGTTGGCCGTGGTCTTGAGGCTTGTAGTTCCCCAACGTTTCGCCAGAGACTGCGTCCAGCATCCTCAAGGGTTGTCTTGAGAAGGAGGTTGGCCGTGGTCTTGAGGCTTGTAGTTCCCCAACGTTTCGCCAGAGACTGCGTCCGGCATCCTCAAGGGTTTTCTTGAGAAGGCTGTTGGCCGTGGTCTTGAGGCTTGTAGTTCCCCAACGTTTCGCCAGAGACTGCGTCCGGCATCCTCAAGGGTTGTCTTGAGAAGGCTGTTGGCCGTGGTCTTGAGGCTTGTAGTTCCCCAACGTTTCGCCAGAGACTGCGTCCAGCATCCTCAAGGGTTTTTCTTGAGAAGGCTGTTGGCCGTGGTCTTGAGGCTTGTAGTTCCCCAACGTTTCGCCAGAGACTGCGTCCAGCATCCTCAAGGGTTTTCTTGAGAAGGCTGTTGGCCGTGGTCTTGAGGCTTGTAGTTCCCCAACGTTTCGCCAGAGACTGCGTCCAGCATCCTCAAGGGTTTTCTTGAGAAGGCTGTTGGCCGTGGTATTGAGGCTTGTAGTTCCCCAACGTTTCGCCAGAGACTGCGTCTAGCATCCTCAAGGGTTGTCTTGAGAAGGCTGTTGGCCGTGGTCTTGAGGCTTGTAGTTCCCCAACGTTTCACCAGAGACTGCGTCCAGCATCCTCAAGGGTTGTCTTGAGAAGGCTGTTGGCCGTGGTCTTGAGGCTTGTAGTTCCCCAACGTTTCGCCAGAGACTGCGTCCAGCATCCTCAAGGGTTGTCTTGAGAAGACGGTTGGCCGTGGTCTTGAGGCTTGTCGTTCCCCAACGTTTCGCCAGAGACTGCGTCCAGCATCCTCAAGGGTTGTCTTGAGAAGGCTGTTGGCCGTGGTCTTGAGGCTTGTAGTTCCCCAACGTTTCGCCAGAGACTGCGTCCAGCATCCTCAAGGGTTTTCTTGAGAAGGCTGTGGGCCGTCGTCTTGAGGCTTGTAGTTCCCCAACGTTTCGCCAGAGACTGCGTCCAGCATCCTCAAGGGTTTTCTTGAGAAGGCTGTTGGCCGTGGTCTTGAGGCTTGTAGTTCCCCAACGTTTCGCCAGAGACTGCGTCCAGCATCCTCAAGGGTTTTCTTGAGAAGGCTGTTGGCCGTGGTCTTGAGGCTTGTAGTTCCCCAACGTTTCGCCAGAGACTGCGTCCGGCATCCTCAAGGGTTGTCTTGAGAAGGCTGTTGGCCGTGGTCTTGAGGCTTGTAGTTCCCCAACGTTTCGCCAGAGACTGCGTCCAGCATCCTCAAGGGTTGTCTTGAGAAGGCTGTTGGCCGTGGTCTTGAGGCTTGTAGTTCCCCAACGTTTCGCCAGAGACTGCGTCCAGCATCCTCAAGGGTTTTCTTGAGAAGGCTGTTGGCCGTGGTCTTGAGGCTTGTAGTTCCCCAACGTTTCGCCAGAGACTGCGTCCAGCATCCTCAAGGGTTTTCTTGAGAAGGCTGTTGGCCGTGGTCTTGAGGCTTGTAGTTCCCCAACGTTTCGCCAGAGACTGCGTCCAGCATCCTCAAGGGTTGTCTTGAGAAGGCTGTTGGCCGTGGTCTTGAGGCTTGTAGTTCCCCAACGTTTCACCAGAGACTGCGTCCAGCATCCTCAAGGGTTGTCTTGAGAAGGCTGTTGGCCGTGGTCTTGAGGCTTGTAGTTCCCCAACGTTTCGCCAGAGACTGCGTCCAGCATCCTCAAGGGTTGTCTTGAGAAGGCTGTTGGCCGTGGTCTTGAGGCTTGTAGTTCCCCAACGTTTCGCCAGAGACTGCGTCCAGCATCCTCAAGGGTTGCCTTGAGAAGGCTGTTGGCCGTGGTCTTGAGGCTTGTAGTTCCCCAACGTTTCGCCAGAGACTGCGTCCAGCATCCTCAAGGGTTTTCTTGAGAAGGCTGTGGGCCGTCGTCTTGAGGCTTGTAGTTCCCCAACGTTTCGCCAGAGACTGCGTCCAGCATCCTCAAGGGTTTTCTTGAGAAGACTGTGGGCCGTGGTCTTGAGGCTTGTAGTTCCCCAACGTTTCGCCAGAGACTGCGTCCAGCATCCTCAAGGGTTTTCTTGAGACGGCTGTTGGCCGTGGTCTTGAGGCTTGTAGTTCCCCAACGTTTCGCCAGAGACTGCGTCCAACATCCTCAAGGGTTTTCTTGAGACGGCTGTTGGCCGTGGTCTTGAGGCTTGTAGTTCCCCAACGTTTCGCCAGAGACTGCGTCCAGCATCCTCAAGGGTTTTCTTGAGAAGGCCGTTGGCCGTGGTCTTGAGGCTTGTAGTTCCCCAACGTTTCGCCAGAGACTGCGTCCAGCATCCTCAAGGGTTTTCTTGAGAAGGCTGTTGGCCGTGGTCTTGAGGCTTGTAGTTCCCCAACGTTTCGCCAGAGACTGCGTCCAGCATCCTCAAGGGTTGTCTTGAGACTTCTCAAGAAGTTTCAAGACAACCCTTGAGGATGCTAGACGCAGTCTCTGGCGAAACGTCGGGGAACTACAAGTCTCAAGACCACGGCCAACAGCCCGGAAATCTTCTGCAAGATCATCATAGTAACTCCGGCCGTGAAAGCCTAAGTCAATATAAAAAAATATTGACTACCATTTGGGGCATGAAAAAAAAAAAAATTTTAAATAGTCAACACAAATGATCAATGCATTACTTCCACACTAACTTTATTTTATTCTACAAACTATGAGTAACAGTTAGTTCATAATTTGCAGTAACAGTTAATCTTGTTTTAAAGTTTATCTATCAATCACAACAATAAGGTCGGTCTCTAACGACTCCACTTGTTACAGTTTCATTCCGTTGTGCACTTCTTCACTACATCAATTCAGAATTGACTGGCTTCCGCCTGCGACCCCACAGTTGTGTAGGATGGGGAGGGAAACTTCTTATGCCCTCGGCCGACATATTTCCAGTACAGAATGTCTGGTCATCGAAATTTCACGACATTGAGGGACTAGGTTTGTAGATGCACGATAACAACCAGCTCCCAGATTAAAATAGCAAGGCATAGGATGATTTGACTGCTGGAATACAGATATCTGTAGGTTACACTTTTCAATGTGGGAGCACAGAACTGCATTCAGTACATATAAAACACTCCACGGTGTACTTACTTTTGAAACGTACGTTAATCAATAATCTGACATAAAACACGACATATAGGTCATCTGATAAGGCAGGTTATGCAGTCGCATTATCGCCTTTAAAGCAGTTAGAATCACATATATTGAATATCGATTTAAACAGCAGAATAGCGAGTTATGAATCAAAACCAAAGTAAGTAAACTTGGAAAAGAAAAACATGCACACAACTACCAACAACGATTCGTTATCATAATTAATGCCACGAGTGATTTCCAAATTATCGATATATTCACGACTCGCGAAGTTTGTTAGGACCATTTAACGAATAAAATTAAGCTGTTTACTCATAAATCATTGTTTAACTATAGTTATCTTAAAATGTTTATATCATCATCATCATCATAGTACTTTCACGAATTTAGGCCATTTGTTGACCTGTTTCGGCCTCAAGAGAAACACCATCCAGAAGTATTTTCAGTGGACGTCCTGGTCTTCTTCTTCCTGCAGGTTGATATCTTAACATTAGTTTGGGTATTCTGTGATCTTCCACTCGATGAACATGTTGTATCCATCTTGACTTATAATCAGAAATTTTGTTTTCTAAAGATTCCATGTGTAATTCTTCTAAGATGTCTTCATTTTTTTTGTGATCTAGTAGTGTGTATCCCGCAGTCCTCCGAAGTCTCAACACGAAAAAATCCAGAAAATATTTATATATTTAATGTAAACGGCGATGTTTGAAAACAAATCAGAAATGTGAGGTTATGTTCATTCACTGCTGCTTGATCATATTATTTATTGCCAAATAAGATCGCAATATTATAAGAGTGCACCCTAGTGGAGAAATAATGAAACACATCAAACTATATATCATAATCAACGTTACGGGTTATTAATTTATTTTTTTTAGTAAACAACTCAGTAAAATCAAGGAATATTTTCATTATTTGCTATCTTCAATGTATTTGTTGGAGAAAAATAATGCTTTGACCTGTTCAGAACATTAAAAAGGAGAAGATTTCTTTATCACAAAAGCAGGAGCTGATAAAGAGAAATCGATAAAGAGCGAGGTGAAACACGACTGTCATAGGTTGTAAAACAACATTCATTGAAACGTGATTGGTCATTGACTAGCATTTGTAGCAACAGTTAAATAGTCAGAAGTAATACCACGAGTGAATTTATCTAGAGGATTTGGAAATGAAGAGTGGCATTTGTTAGGACTATTTAACGAATAAAAATTAAGCTGTTTACTCACAAATCATTATTTAACTACAGTTATTTTAAAATATTTATATATTTAATGTAAACGGCGATGTTTGAAAACAAATGAGAAACGAGTGATACGCTTCATTTGCTTCCTTTGTTCAGCACTGCAACCAGATCATATTATTATTTATTGCCAAAGAATCGCAATGTTGTATGAATGCACCCTAGTGGAAACATTTATAACCAACGTTACTTACTTACTTACTTACTCACTGGGACTATCGAACCCGTAGGTCTTGTGTCCTCACAATCATTAGCATACGTTATTGCCCATGCAGCAATTGTAATTTGCTGTTGCATATTCAACGCCATTTTGACTAATGACGTAAGTTCTAGACTGTTTTGTTTTATTCCATTGTTGTAATTTGAATAATTGCCTTTCCAACGGTAATTTCATATTTCCTGTAATGGTAATATTTTCATCACACAACGCGATCAAACGTATAGCCATATTTATGATTCACCCCGTATAGGTTGGCAACCCCGAAATGTAGGAAATTGAACTTTAAATCATGGTCGCCGTTGCTGTAAGTACGACAAAACGCACTATTGTGCAAAAAAATTTATCATTTTATTTTGATTAATACTTAAATTTCGAAGAATACGTCTTGAAGATTTTGAGAACCTGTTGTTTACCTGTGTCTGTGCTGCATCATGTCAACGTCCTGGTTTGTCAGGAAGAGAACTGTTTGAGTGAATAAAGTCAGAATATGTGGAAAGTTTTGATGAGATCTCTAAAATATAGCTGCTGCTGCTGCTGCTGCATCCAACAAAACTTCTTTTCAAGACCTCCTTCTCCGTATTACCTATCTTATATTTTTTCCAGCCTTTTTTAAAATCCCACTTGGAAAAGTTTGTATAAGTATAACATTCATTATGGAATGCGCTTCCATAAGAATGAAGGAAAATCTTTAAAAGAGGTTTGAATTCATGCTAATAGGGGAGAATCCACCACATCTACTGCAGGGAAGTCTTACATTCAGCGTGGAGTTACTATGATCCCAAATCATTTAAAAAATGTTAACAATAAGAATTTTAATATTATATAATTAATTTACTTATATACAGATTTTTTATGTTTACACATCTTTCTCTGCCTAAAGTTTTATTTTTCTTCTCCACTCGCCTCTATCCATCCACTCCATGTCCTCCAGTCCTCCTGTTCTCATTCCAGTTCTTATTTTCTTGGATCCGCGAGTTTCGAGGTCTTCCTTTCTTTCTTCTTCCAGGTGGACACCATTCTAATGTTTTTCTGGACTATTTAACTCATGCCCCAAATGGGAGTCAATGACCAATCACGTTTCAATGATTTCTGTTTTACAACCAATCAGAGTCGTGTTTCACGAAATATTTATCAGTGTTAGGATTATCATATATTAAACAAAGCTCCTCCTTTTTAATATTCTGAACAGGTCTGACCGTTATTTTGCAGTGACTGAGCCTATAACAAATACGGCTACCAGATTGTATATAATAGTGCTTACATGTCAACATTTGTAGCAATTGATTATACCACCAAAAAAAGAAAACCACTGTTTGCACTTTCTTAAATGTATTTTTTCCCAGGTAATAATTGAGAAAAATATAATTGTCATATTTACATCATACGACATCAAAAATGAATTAATATACAGATTGATGTGTTTCATTTTTTCTCCACTAGAGAGCATTCTTACAATATTGCGTTCCTTTGGCAATAAATAGTATGATCTGGTTGCAGTGATAAACAAAAGAAGCAGTAGAAGCGTACCTATCGTTTCTCATTTGTTTTCAAACATCGCCGTTTACATTAAATATATAAATATTTTAAAATAACTATAGTTAAATAATGATTTGTGAGTAAACAGCTTAATTTTATTCGTTAAATAGTCCTAACAAATGCCACTCTTGATTTCCAAATTCTCTAGATAAATTCACTCCTCACTTCGTGAGTCGTGAATTTATCGATAATTTGGAAATCACTCGTGGCATTACTTATGATAATCTTTCTTCTTGCATTCGTCGTACGTGCCCATACCAATTTAATTGCTTATATCTTATATAATCTACTATTGATTATCTAATATTCATTTTTTCTCGCATGACAGTATTTCTTATTTTTTCTAATTTTTAAATTTTGCTGTTCTCCTTATGAAATCCATTTCCATCGACATAAGTTTTTGTTGAATTTCCAAACTTCAGCTCCATATGTGACAGTACTTCTCACTATTGAATTATATATTTGTAACTTATTTGTCCTGGTTATATGTCTGTTCCATAAGACTCAATTCATCATTGCTGTTATTACTCTACCTTTATTTATTCTGTTGTTAATATCACTTTCTTGTTTATCCTCTTTATCTACTTTTACTCCCAGATACTCAAATTCTTCACATCCTCTAATATATCCTTTTCTTATCTTCTAATAATAAATCTTCGGTTTCTGCTCCACATCCCATATAAAATGTTTTTTTGTAAATGTATTTTCAAACCCCAGTTATATAATACACTAATTATAATGATAATAATAAACTTCAACAATATCACAAAAAGAGCGAGTTGGCTCAAGCAGAACAGAAGCTTTTGATTCATACTTAGGAGGTCTTGATTTCCAAACTCGTTGCAGACCAATCTGAGATTTTCGTTCGATTTCCTCAGCAATCGAGACAAACGGTGGATTAGAATTTCATTACTAACACCATTTAATGATATGACACTAGATGTTAAAGCGCCAATAAATAAGTGAAATAAAATGAATGATACTGTGTAATCAATATCATTTCGTTTCGCACAGGGCCGCAATGAAATGTCTCCATTTAACTCTATCACCTGAGAACCTCTTCACCTCCAACCAATATTTTTTTTTCTTTTTTTCCCAATTTCACGTATTTTTCCTTCAGCAGTCCTCTTCCAAGTTATTCTTGGTCTTCCTCTCATCCTTGAACCTTGGGAATTTCAGTCCAGTGCGCATATTTCTATTGTCGTCTGAGGTTTACGCAGACAAAACAATTCCATTTTATTTCCTTTACTCGTAATTTTTTCTCGGTAGGAAATTTGTCGGATTTCGATTGAAACCTTTCAGTATGGAAGCTTCTGGCATCGATCTTTTCCGACAGGGGAAGTAGAGGCTTAGAGATATCTCCAGAACGGAAATCTAGACGCATCGGTGCAATTTTCTGTGTCTGGTGGTTAAGCTTTGTTAATTCACTAAGGTCGACCCTGAAGATTTGCATAATAAAATAATTAACATCTCCATTAACACAACCTCAGAATTCAGTAACAAACAAATGAGAAAACAGTTAATGGTGAGAAAGGTTAACAGTAAAATGTTGATGTAAAGGTCTGTAAATTAAAAAGAGCTTATCTCCTCTTGAAAACAAAATTGTCAGTAATGAACGATGTCAGGAAATGCTTCAACATATTTTTAATGATGTGCAAAATGGCGGTAGAACATTATTACATGAGAGCTGATTGTTTCCTGAAGGATAAGCTGGAACAATAAATCATGGAGTAAAAATACGTTGGTACTAATGGATTACAAATTCTGAAGTGACGAAACTTGGGAAGCAATCACTCAAATAGATGTCATTACATCACGCGGTTGTTACTGTCAGCTTTTAATTTCACGCAGTTGTACCAACTCATTTGGAAAAAAGCCTCGCCCTTTTTTAGAAAAAATTAATTCACAGAATATTATTAACCCATTTTAAAAATTGTTCAAACTCAACGAATTTATATTTATTAATTAAATAAAAATAAAACTTAGTTTTATTTGATTTTCATATTTATTAAGATATAATTCAGTGACAGCTGTTTCGGTACACTGTACCTTCTTCAGAGATGTTAACAAATTATGAATTGTGTTCCAACTGATCTAAGCAACAATACAACAATAATTTATTTACATTTTTTAATTTAACAAAGGGGATTCATTCAAATCAAGTTGAGAATTTAACAGTTTATTACTACTTTTCAATTTATTTATTTCTACAGCCTCCAAAAGGTCCAACTTCTTACTCTTATCGCAAAAAATGTAACATTTCAAAATTTGGATCGAAACAATGATTAAATTGGAATAGGTGGTTAGCATATTTTGAATTTTCTAAATTTGTATTATATGCTCTCATGTGTTCCTTTACCCGAGAGATAAAAGGTCTACCAGTTTGTCCTATATAGACATTGTCACATGTGCCACACTTCAATTTATATACACCTGATAATTTTCCTTTTTTTATTATTTTTATTTTGGTTTTATATATGTTTAACGCATTCGCTGAAACTGAATTTTAACCAACTTAAATCATATTGTCTCTTTTCAAAGATTCAAAACGAACAAAAGGTAACGGTACTTGAGATATGCTTCGAAAGTACTCCACACCCCACAACCAATCAGGTATTCTATTTTTATATTGTAAATCTGTTTAAATCGTAAATTCTTATTTTTATTATTGTTTTATTTGAAAGTTCAAAAAATGGTAAGAATTAAAATAAGATTTTGCGCGATAGTGCGTTTTGTCGTACTTACAGCAATAGCGACCGTGATTGAAAGTTCAACTTCCCACATTTCGGAGTTGCCAACCTAAATAACTATACTGTAATAAAATAACTATACTGTAATATTACATATTACAAACCACATGTGGGAAGTAAAACCACTGCCCTCTATGTATACTACGTACAATGTATATACAAAAAATATCCAAAAGGTAGTGTTAATATACATTATACGAAACAAATCACTGCATTTTAAATGAACTGAACTTTATATGAAACAATATAAAACAAAAAATACGTACTTGTCGCCATTTTATACTTATTGTGTCCTGTTGTTTCAACTAATAAACATTGACCACACTGTTAACGTTAGTCAGTTGTTTATAATGAACGCAAATATTTCCAACAAAGATATTATTTTACTATTGTTTATTGTTTTGAAAACACCATCGCGCAAAAAATAATGTACAACGCACGTTTGTGAAGTGTTTTACAGAATGTCGGTAATTAAAAACATCGTTATAGCTTGGTTTTTAAACATTTCCTCACCATCATCATCTTCAAGGTGCACGTTCCGCTCCCCGGTGAACTATATGCTGCAGCTGCAGGTCGTCTTTCCAACGACGTTTTGGTCTTCCTACATTTCTTCGGCCTAGAGGCCTATAATGAAACAGCTGTTTTGATAAACGATTATTTGACATTCTTTGTACATGTTCAAACCAATTACGTTCATTTCTGTGTATTCTCTCGTTTATATTATATATTTGTAATTCATCTCTGATATCTTGACTTCTCTTTTGATCTCTTAGAGATGCACCTGCAACTGATCTGAGAAATCTCATTTCAACTGTCTCAATTTTATGTTTAACAGAGATCCTCGCTTCTGTAAAAACCACTTCCCAACCTCGAATCGTAACATGCTAAGTGTAATTACATTAAATTCAATGGAAATTTATAATAAAATTCAAATACACACAAGAAGAAAGGAACCGTCCAACCTTAAGTTGCAGACGTGATGCAGTATCTTTTTCTTCTTGTGTACAATGAGTTGACATCAAAGGAAGGAGAGTGCGTGATGGCATGAAAGGAACATACGTCGGTCTTTTCACTGCGTTGAAATGTCTGTAGTCACAGAGCGAGAAATTCTTCTCCTTATTACAAACTCTATCTCAAGTACAAATCTTCCGACATTTCCTTTTTTTACAAAGATTTGACGATTTACAAACCAAGACACTTGATGTTAAATAAACTACAATCAAATAATGCATTAAAGTTTGATTGAATAAATAAATACGGTTCGAGGAGAAGTTTAAAGAAACGAGGCGCTTGCGCCGAGTTTTTTTTATTTCCGATATTCCGTTGTGTGTTTACCACATGCGTATTGCAAACTATTTTTTGCACAATGTGTATTTATTTTAGTAATTAAGACAAAGGGAATATATATATTTTTTTTTCGCCTAATTATTTATCACGCCGCTTCATCAGACTATCCGACACACATAATCTTGACACTCGATCCCATCAGCACATTGTCCTTTATATCCCGCCTCATCACACTGTATATTATTCATTATCTTTTACGGTCTCACTTACCAAAACATGGAATTCCCTTCCGCCCTATGTCAGAGACTGTCAAACTATAACATCCTTCAAAAACAAACTAAAGAATTATTTAATAACAAACTAACTTATACACCTCACTGATAGTATTCTTTTAACAATTAATAAATTTAATTATTTATGAAAATAATATTAAGATTAAAAAATATTTTCTTTTGTTTTGTTTTAAATATTGTACAAACGTAAAATTAGTTTTCTATATCTCATTATTTTTCTTTGTTTTATATATACACTAGACAGGGACAATTTAATATGTCTTGCTTGTATACATTTTATTATTAGTTTTAGTCTTAATTTTAACTAACATTAACTTGTTGTATTATAGATCGTAATATAATATATATTATCTTTTTGATCAAATCTTTATTTAGTGTTTAATATTAGAGTTAATTGTGATTGTTATATTCTGATGTAATATATGTTTGTCCTGGTGAGTGGAACAGAAGGTCACATGGTCTTAACTCCACCAGGCTAAATAAAATAAATAAAAAATAAAATAAAATAAATAAATATTTATTTTAGTAATTAAGACAAAGTGAATATATATATATATATATATATATATATATATATATATTTTGCACTGTGTAACTAATATTGTACACTTACTGTTATTGTTGATATGTATCGTAATTTGACATTCCCGCATACAATCTTGGTTGCTATGGAAACAAAATAAATCTCAATACTTTAAAAATGACCAAAACCACTAGTGCGGTAAGTAAAAACATTTATTTTGAAATATTGATAGTGATTCTGCAATTTGTATTAATTTCGGTATTAATTCATCACATGCAGCTTTCCAGGCCTCTTCTATTTCATCATCACAGCACACATCGTCTAAAACTTCCTCCATAATCAGAAATAAACCCCAAATCAAATTGGTTTTACAGTTTTAACAAATATAAGATGGCGACATGACTTATTATTTCTCCATAGCAACACATGTAGCCGATTCACCTTCTGAAATCTAACATTTATCATCAATTACTTACTTACTCACTGGCACTATCGAACCCGTAGGTTCATGGCCGCACGGACATAAGCTCTCCATACATCCCTATCCTGAGCTAATGCTTTCAAATCATTCCCTATATAATCTACTTTCCTCAAACCATAGTTAATGTTTTTCTCCCACCTCATTCTTGGTCTACCAACTGGGCGTTTTCCCTCTGGCTTTCCTACAAGAACCCTCCATGCAAGTCTCCCATTTTCCATACGTGCAATTATATTTATTAATGTTTTAGTTAATATCTTAATTACTAAAATAAATACACACAGTGCAAAAAATAGTATGCAATACTCATGTGGTAAACACATAACGGAATCTCGGAAATTAAAAAAAAGAAAAAATCGGAGCAAGCTCCTCGTTTTTTTAAAGTTTTTCTCGATCCGTGTCAGGTGTTTACCGCACTCGTATCGCAATATACTATAAATATTTCATAAATACTTAAACCAAGTGTAACAATGTGTTCATTAACCATTTCGTGCCGTCTATTAAAACGGTGGCATTATTCAACTTATTTATCTTTTGAGAACATTATACCCTCAATAAAAAATGTTTACGTCATTTATTTTATTTTCCAAGCAACTTCTTCCATTAATATTTAAAGTGGTTTTAAGAAATTCCTTCTGAAAGCTATGTATGATGGCGCAACTCTCGATGATGGAAAGTTAGAGTTTTGAAGAGCGATTCACACCAGTACTTTGTTACGTCTTCTGACTCGTTTGAGAGCGGCGTTAGTCTCTCTTCATGCAATATTCATATCGCTCATTCCAGTGGAGCAGTCGGTAAGATGCTCTCTTGCGACAACGCGGGCCAAGGTTCGATCCTAGTCAGGAAGATTTTTTTGTTGTTGCTAATGTCGTTAATTTTCATAATGCCTACATGCTACCAGGCTTCGTTATATATATATAGGGAAATAAATAAATTAAAGGAGAAATACATATATAAATTAATAACGGTTGTAACATATCATTGCTTCGTTTACAAATCACAAGGCATAACAAAATTATTTATTTCCACTGCAAATACAAAACGCGTCTGATTAATTTAAATTAAGTCAAGTTAATTGGAAGCAGCTGAGATGAGATTTTTAAGAAATATAGCAGGATATACTCTGCTGGATAAGAAAAGAAATAAAGATATAAGAAAGGAACTAAATATTTTCAAACTTACAGACCGAATAATTAAATACAGGAACGACTGAAAAGAACATATTGATAGAATGCCAGAAGAAAGATTTCCAAAATTATTGCTAAATTATAAACCGCACGGAAGGAGAAATGTTGGACACCCACACAGAAGATGGTCTGAACAATTTTAACAATTCCAGCTTTCATCATGAAACCGGAACGAGCCAACAGGCTTAATCCCTGGATGAAGATGATGATGATCATGTTAATATATAATTTCATTTCGCAAAAAGTCCTGTAGTATTGCATCGCTTCAATTTCTAGGTGGGATACTTCTGGTCAAGCGGAGGGAGCTTCTGTTTCACATGTATGAGATATATATATATATATCCCTACCCCTCTCCCCCCACTCTCTCTCTCTCTCTTCCTTATTTCAATTAATTTTCTTCCTTTTGTTTCATTTGTTTTACTTTCTTTTATTTTCAGTATTTACCGCACTACTTATTTATGGGAAAGTATTTTCCACTGCACGACACACAACAGATTTTAGTTTCTCAAACAGTTGTATACTTTTTTTTTGTAAATGCTCCAGGTTCTTTTCCGACATTCCTGGTGTTCTCTCCTGACATGGCGTTCTTGACCCACTTCTGAGGTTGGGGCGCCTGGAAGGCGGGGTTACGTTGCCCCGATGATATGATGGGTGATGATGATAATGGTGCGCCAGGAGAGTCCCTAATACTAAGCTTAATCTAAGAAGAATATGAAGATGATGATTGCGATGGCCATTTGATGTTCGGAGACCGTTTGGCCCTTAAAGTTTTCCTGATATTTGTCTTACAGGTGAGGAAAAACCTCGATAAAAACCTCTCCCAGAAAAACTGCCCAGACCGGGAATCGAACCCGGGCCCGCTGCGTGACAAGGCAGCACGCGACCTCGATACTTTTGACATTCGGGTGTGGACTATAGTTACATACTTGTGCACCAAATAGCTGACCCCTGATCATGCGCAGTAGCTTCGTTTCTGGAACTGTACCATTATCTGTGCGCCATCATTTATTTTAAAGGCTGTACAATTCTTGAAATAATATCTCTCTGATGATTAAAAAGAGAAACAGATAAACATTTAGTTTTTAACATCCCGTAAGGTTGTCGGTTTGTCATGTTAGTGTCCTCGCAACTCCTCGCATTCACGGATAATCCATCCATCCTGCATAGCGTTTATCTCTAGTTTAGGCGTATTGACGTACTTGGCTTGGCAGAGTATCCACATACCGTGGGTGTGTTGAGTTATCGGCAGCACAGTGCGGTGCGCTAAATGGATTCCTCAATTAAGGAAGTGCTAACCAAATGAAGCTAAGTGCCTGGCTTTCCCTTGTGCCTCTATTTTTCTAACAGTTTACAACTATCTACGATTTCACGCTCGGAACGCTTATACATTGCTTTCATTTCCAGATTGCTAACAACACTTTGAATATACTCTTCCTCTTTCAGCTTGCTTATAATTAGGGGGGTTATGGGATTTAACTTGTAAAACAAACCACTCGCATGCGGTAGATTTCGGGTTCAATTCCCCCGAATCTATTATTTCAAAGTTTTTATTCTTCTTTTTTTAAGTCCGAAACATATCTCATTTGTTTCTTCTTCTATTAATTATTATCAATAGAAGTCCACCGCTGTGGTCTCGAGGTAGCGTGCTGCCTTTTCACAAAGCGGGCCCCGGATTGATCCCCGGTCGGAACAATTTTTCTAGGTGAGGCTTTTATCGGGGTTTTTTCCTCACCTGTAAGACAAATGTCAGGAAAACTTTAAGGCCCAAACGGTCCCCGAAATCATACGGTCATCATCAACCTTCACTGGTGTAGAAAGCAACGGGAAGCTACCACACCTACAATTCCCTAGTAAAGCTGCAACCATAGCATGAAAATGCTATGATTGCAGTGAAGGACCTGCCTTCGGGCAGAATTACTATGGATGGATTATCAATAGGAGTTTTATTTTTTAAAAATATTTTTTTAGGATATATGACTATAAAATTAACAGAAGAATATATTAAATGGAGATTACTTCTGAACATGAAGAAAACAAAATATTTATCAATTGGTGAACCATAACTAAATTCAATTTTTGAGACTAGAGAAACAATAAAATCTTGTTGTGAGATCACATATCTGGGAATAAAAATAAATAAGAATGGAAGTATGAAGAGGAAATAAGAAAAAGAAATATTGAAGGGAAATTTGGAATTGCTTGCCTCAATGGAATATTGTGTGATAAAAATATATCTAATAAAAATAAAATTAATATATATCATACAATGTCCACCCCTGTGGTCTCGAGGTAGCATGATGACTAGTCACGCAGCGAGCCCGGGTTCCATTCCCCGTCGGGACAGGCTCCTGGGTGAGGTTCTTTCGGAGTTTTTCCTCACCTGTAAGACAAATGTCAGGAAGATTACGGCCAAACGGTCCCCGAAAAACATCCGGCCATCATCATCATCCTTATCATTATCATCATCATCCTTCACCGCTGTAGAATTCAACGGGAAGCTACTACACCTATAGTTCCCTAGTAAAGCTGCAAAGCATAGCATGAAAATGCTATGATTGCAATGGAAGACCTGCCCTCGGGCAGAATTACTATGAATGAATATCACACAATTGTTAAAAGCATCATTACTTACGAGCAGAACTTTGGCCATTAACAAAAAAAACAAATAAGTATCTTTTCCGCAAAGGATATGGAATTTATACGAGGGGCAGGAAGAATTTTAAGAAGAGAAAAAATAGAAATTCAGTTATAAGGGAGAAAATGAATAATGGATATGGTGCTGAAGTCTGGCAAATTCCTACCAGAGAAATGAAAAGAATTTTAAGTACAGAAATGGATGTTTTAAGAAGATCAGCTGGAAAATCTAGAATGGATAGAATACGAAACAAGGAAATAAGGGAAATTATGGGTGTACAAGAGGAGCCGGACATCATAGACATTATAGAAAAGAAAATATTACAGTGGTATAGCCATGTCAAAAGAATGCCAGAACAAAGATTGCCTAAAATTGTTATGGAATGGATCCCAGTGGAAAGGAGGAATAGAGGAAGACCGAAGAAAACTTGGATAGAATGGGTACAAGCAGCTATGAATATCAGAGGAATGGAGGAAGATCAATGGATGGACAGAGAGGAATGGCGTTTGGTTTCCGGAAGACGGCGGCAGCTGCCATGATACCGGATGATGATGATGATGATGATGAATATACGATTTAGATTATATATATATATATATATATATATATATATATATATGTGTGTGGTGTGTGTGTGTGTGTGTGTGTGTGTTTTTATAGGTTGCTCTCATTGCTTCATTCTGTTGCAGCGAACACGCCACACGTATAAAGTAGTGTTTCAGATATAATTATGAAATAATTTGCTGTAATCTTCCCATAATGAATATAAATAATATAGATATGTTATTATTAATAGGAACTGGAATTAAGACCATGTGCTGGGGCGCATTGGAACGGATCACGGCTGTCAACCCGGCTCTACACGAGTGTGACGTAACAAATCCTTCGCCTCATGAATTATACATCAACGTGAAATGATGTCCTTTCTAACTTGTAATTACTAATACCGCCTCCATTATCACGTATTGTTTGTCTCTCCATATTGTTTTTGAAGAAGAACCCTTGATCAAGGAATTACAACTCGAACGTAAACTCTATCCAACATAATATGATGCAAATCATAAAAAAAAAATAATCATCATCATCATCATCTTCATGAACAAATTCGTTTTAGGCCATGTGGCCTGTACGGTAAACCTAGCGAAGATGGTCTTGATCTTTCCACCGATGTTTTGGTCTTCCTTGGTCCCTATGTCCAGTTGGGGTATATTGGAATGCCAATTTTGGAAGTCTATTTCTTGCCATTCTGCTCAGATGATTTTTGCATTCTTGTTGCTATCTTTGTATATCTTCATTTAAACTTGTTACTCCAATAATAATAATTTTACCTCTGGTCCCGAGGGTCGCGGGTTGAAACCCGGCCGAGCTCGATGGATTTTTTAGGATGGAAAAATCCAAGGAGCAAGTCCTCCGGGAGGGACTTTAAACCGTGGGTCCCAAGTCTGAAGATTTTCAGGCTCGTAAAAGATCCTTAAACCAAAATGAAAAGGCCTCTAAGCAAAATTTACCTAATTTTTCCGTCCTAGTACTACCTTGGTTTCCTAGATGTCAGTATGAGGCGGAACGCTGACCATGGACCACTCCAATGATATATATATGCGAAAACAAGTGTAACTAAATTAGTATGGTTCAATTTCTTCCCTGTAGGAGGAGAGCGCCTAAATTTTGTTGAGAGAAACAAGGCTTACACAAAATAATAGTAATAATAATAATAATAATAATATATCCTCAATTCGTGTCCAACTCACGGTTGGATCTAGGATGAGATGAGATGAACCCCTTATATAGAGGTCTGTGAGCTACAAGTGTGCCGGCCGACCACTCCTGACGCAACATCACGGGAAAGATGGATGAAATGAAACGAAACGGATGAGATGAGTGTGGACAAACGGTAGAATGAAATTGTGACAGGGGAAACGGGAGAAACCACGAGAAAACCCCTGCCCAAGCTCCGTTTCGTCCACCACGAAACCCATATGGAGTAACCGACACCCGATCTCGGATCCCCAGCGGTGAGAGGCGAGCGTCTAACAGCTTGCCCCGCGAAGACGCCTAAATCATCAAAATAATACTTAGCTCTTTTTTTTGCACTTTCTAGACCAGCGGTTCCCAAACCTTCTCGACTCGTGAACCCATTCCACAACGATCTGAGTTGGGTGAACCACCGACTTTGAAAAAGTAATTCTTTTCAGAAGTTGTGGTGACGTTTTGAAGCAGCTAACTCTCTTCATGCCCGATGTTGTAGTAACATTTTGAAGGAATGGTGTCCCAAAAAGAATTACTGGTTCAGGTTGGGTTTGATTTTCGGTAGAGCCGGATTCTCTTCTTAGGGTCGGAAGTTGGTACACTGGATAGGAAAACACTTTAAAATCACTGTAACTATTTCTTGTAGAAATAATTGTAAATTTATTTACTATTTAATTTCCCAGCAGATCAAGTAAATGTAGGTGGTATTATTCTTCACCGTCAATTAAAATTAAATTATTTTCTTTTCTTGAATCAATTATTCTTGAATTAAATATTGCATTTTATCAGGAGATGTCTATTGCTTCTCTCTTTGTGGAAAGTTGTATGCAGAATGACTAGTGTAATTCTTTTATAATTTTAAAGAACGTTATTACAGCACATGATGGTCATTTTAAATTCTATTGGTTAACAGTCCATTAAATACCAGGTTTAAATTTGATTTGTTAAATCAAAAAGTTAATTGTTTTAACATCCAATCAGAGTTTAGTTTACTTTCATTTAAGAATATGAAGTTGAGGACTGCAGGATACACACTACTAGATCACAAAAAAAATGAAGACATCTTAGAAGAATTACACATGGAATCTTTAGAAAACAAAATTTCTGATTATAAGTCAAGATGGATGCAACATGTTCATCGAATGGAAGATCACAGAATACCCAAACAAATGTTAAGATATCAACCTGCAGGAAGAAGAAGACCAGGCCGTCCACTCAAAAGACTTCTGGGTGGTGTTTCTCTTGAGGCCGAAACAGGTCAACAAATGGCCTAAATTCGTGAATGTACTATGATGATGATGAAGTTAAGCAGGTGTTCTTATTACAGTTATAACAGAAAGCTTTATAATTCTGACAACAATGACTTAAAACAATTTTAAAAGCATTTTATAGAAAGACTGTTATGTAATACAATTTCTTTAATTGTTACTGAGACATTTTTATTCAACAATGAACAACAATGAATTATTTAAATGTTTTACTTTGTTTAAGTTATATTTAAATATTAAAAGAATTTTAAAGTATACAATTATTAACTGTAACTTCCATACTTATTATATTAAAATCCTGCTTTAACTTTTAAATATACATACAGTATAGATTACTAACGAATCCGGCAAACCTTATCCAGCCCTAAATTGCAATTCTCGTGCCATGATATAATTAATATTGGATATCAGGCGGCCTAGAATGAGCCGTTGACAAATAAACGCGATGGAATAGGGAGGTACGTCTTGCAAGCAGATTCCCAGGAACACGATGTATTCTTGTGAGATGAGAAAAAGAAGGCAGATGTGAAGAAATCCTTGAGTAGAGCCGGGTTTAAAGTTGGGATTAACATTACGTAGATGCACCTCCCTCCCTTCTAATGAAAACTGGCAGGAGCAAATAAAAACACCACAACCACAACAAATCCCGAGGGAAAATCAGGAGAGGGATCCTATTATACAAGCTTAATATAATCAACAAGTGTGTCCAACAAACCTCTGGCTTACAACACTGGTTCGAATCTCGTCAACTGCAATACATATATTTTACAGTTTTACTTCCAAGAACATGGAATGCCCTGTCACAGACTCAAACAATAACTTCGTATATTTTCATTTCGTTTTAGATATGTTATTGTGCAGCCAGCCACACTCCTCAGAAACCTCATTTCTGACGTTTCTATTCTTCGTTCCTGGTTTTTTGGTTAAGACCCAGTGTTCCGATCCATACAGTAGTGTTGGAACCGCCATTGTTTTATAACATTTTGAAAGTGTCTCCTTTCTAGTTCCTTTGAGACTTCGTTTTATGGCTAACACATATAATTAAATATGCACTCCTATAATAAACTATTATTAATATTATTATTATTATTATTATTATTATTATTATTATTATTATTATTATTTATTTATATGCAGAATTTTAATGTTTACACATATTTCTGTGCCTAAAGTTTTATTTTTCTTCTGCATTCGTCTCTCTCCAGCCAATCCATGTCCTCCAGTCCTCTTGCTCTCATTCCAGTTCTTATTTCCTGCATCCACGAGTTTCGAGGACACCTTCCAGGTGGACAAAATTCCAATGTTTTCCTGGGTAATCTTTCTTCTTGCATTCGTCGTACGTGCCGATACCAATTTAATTGCTTATACGGTACATACTTATTATTATTATTATTATTATTAATATTATTATTATTATTATTTTTATTACTACTACTACTACTACTACTTACTTACTTACTCACTGGTACTATCGAACCAGTAGGTTCATGGCCGCGCGGACATAAGCTCTGAGTTAACGCTTTCCAATCATTCCCTGTATAATCTTCTTCCCTCAAATCATAGTTAATGTTATTCTCCAACTTCATTCTTGGTCAACCAACTGGGCGTTTTACCTCTGGTTTTCCTACAAGAAGCTTCCATAGAACGTGATAAGCCAGACGAAAAAAAAAGTACCTTGGTCGAAAGAGTGACGATCTTTCATCGTAAAAATACAACCGTCAAGAAATGCGGACATGGGTTCCACTGGGGTAAAATTTTCCGGAGGTCAAATAGTCCTCCATTCGGTTCTCCGGGCGGGGACTACTTCAGGAAACCCATGCCAAAGGCTCAAACATAGGGACATGTTCCTAGGAACTTGGAATGTTAGGACTACATACTCACTGGCACTATCGAACCCGTAGGCTCATCGCCGCGCGGACACAAGCTCCCCATACATCCCTATCCTGAGCTAACGCTTTCCAATCATTCCTTGTATAATCTACTTCCCTCAAATCATAGTTAATATTATTCTCCCACCTCATTCTTGGTCTACCAACTGGGCGTTTTCCCTTTGGCTTTCCTACAAGAAGCTTCCATGCAAGTCTTTCATGTCCCATACGTGCAACATGTCCTGCCCATCGCAGTCTACGAGACTTAACTGTTCTTATTATACCTGGCTTCCAATAAAGACCATGTAGTTCATTGTTATGTAGTCTTCTCCATTCATCTGTCTGTTCATCTCTCTTTGGTCAAAAACATTTCCCTAAGAACCTTTTATTATTCTCAATACCGTATCTCCTAATCTCTTTCTCTCCCCTGAAAGTAAGAGTCCCTGTTCCGCATCCACACACTAATATAACTGCGTATATTTTTCGGTTCATTCTCGATCTGTTATTGTACAACCAGCCACACTGCTCAGAAACCTCATTTGTGACGTTTCTATTCCTTCGTTCCCTGTTTTTTTTTTGGTTAATGAACCTTAGGGTTTCCGCGAAGCCCATACAGTAGTGTTGGAACCGCCATTGTTTTATAAAATTTTAAAAGTGTCTCCTTTCTAGTTCCTTTGAGACTTTGTTTTATGGCGCCACACATATAATTAAATATGTATTCCTATAATAAACTATTATTATTATTATTATTATTATTATTATTAATAGTATTATTATTATTATAATTATTATTATTGTTATCAACACTGGAGTAAGAGAGGGATGTGGACTTTCACCGGTGCTTTTCATTATATACATGAATAAATTAATAAATGAATGGAGGAAAACACAACGAGGATATATACCCATCAATAGGAACCTCAAACTCGATGCTATTCTTTTTGCAGACGATTTAGCTCTCTTGGCACTTTCCGAAAATGATTTGCAACGATCAACAATTTATAATTTACAAAAAATAGGTGCCAAATTTAATATGGAAAATATCAATTAATAAAACTAAAATTATGGCATTTCATGGGAAGGACCCCATACAAAGTAAAATCTGTCTCCAGAATAAAATTTTAGAGAGATATAATCAATTTAAATATCTTGGATATTATCTCTCTATCTGGGATGAAAAGGATATCCCTGAAAAAGTTACTAGTTATAATAAAAGTTTATGAATTATTAATCAAGTTATGAAATCATCCCTTGTACAAAAAAACACCAGATTACGTTTATATAACACTTTGGCTAGACCAGTGTTGGCCTATGGTAGTGAAGCATGGACACTAAGAAAACAACATGAAAGCAGAATAACGGCTTGTGAAATGAGATTCATGCACAGAACAGCGGGTTACACCAGATGGGATCGGAAAAGGAACACCGATATCTTAAAAGAATTGAAGACTACGCCAATTTTGGAATATATTAAACAGTACCAACTAAATTGGAAACACCATCTTGAAAGAATGAGTTCAAATCGGATCCCCAAAGCTGTTTATAATTATATACCAAGAGGACGAAGATCACTGGGCCGTCCTATAAAACGCTGGAGGGAAAATTTTCTATAGGATCGTAACAGGCCTTGGCCTAATACTTGGAAGGAAGAAGAAGAAGAGATTATTATTGTTATTATTATTATTGTTATTATTATTATTATTATTATTATTATTATAGATTATACAGGGAATGATTGGAAAGCATTAGCTCAGGATAGGGATGTATGGAGAGCTTATGTCCGTGCGGCCATGAACCTACGGGTTCGATAGTGCCAGTGAGTAAGTAAGTAAGTAAGTAAGTAAGTAATTATTATTATTATTATTATTGTTGTTATTATTATTACTATTATTATTATCATCATCATCATGGACAAATTCGTTTTAGGCCATGTGGCCTGTACGGTAAACCTAGCGAAGATGGTCTTGATCTTTCCACCGATGTTTTGGTCTTCCTTGGTCCCTATGTCCAGTTGGGGTATATTGGAATGCCAATTTTGGAAGTATATTTCTTGCCATTCTCCTCAGATGATTTTTCCATTCTTGTTGGTATCTTTGTATATCTTCATTTAAACTTGTTACTCCAAGTTTTCCTCTGATAATAGTGTTCCTTTGGTGATCCAGTCTATTAACTCCTAACAATGATCGTAAGAAGCGCATTTGGCTTACTTGAAGTTTATGAGAGTTTCTTTTATTTAAAATCCAAATTTCACTTCCGTATTTGGATTTTAAATAAAATTGTGCGGGTTAGAACCACGCTGACTGCGACCATTATTGGTGCCGGATCGTGTTTTGTTGCTGTTGCTTCTATTAGAGTAGATCTGATTACCTCCAAGGTTATTAATCACAAAATTACTTGCCTCGGGCCCATAGAAGGCAAGGGTTGATTCATCTTTCTTTCCAAGGCGTATTAACATAAATCAATAATGATTCTCAAACCCCCAGAGTGACTGAAAATTATTGTTTTCACTATGAATATCAATCAGGAAAGCTAGACAGCAAAAATAAGGGAGCTGGAAATGATTTCCTAAGTGAGTGAGTTTCCGTATAGGATTATACCAAACAGCTACGTGCATATAAATCAGATAGCACATGAATTATACAAAAGATGATATTTAATGCAAACAAGTTGTCTGAAGTAAAAACAAAATCAAGATAAACATTTGATCATTCAAAAAAAAATATAAAGTGAATAAATAAATGATAATACTTCTACAGGACAAAAAACCACATCATACCACATACCACACTCATGCTAGAGTCCAAGCCAGGGGCGGCTTCTTCCCTGGTCTACAGGACCAACTAAAACTGCGCCGCTTCTCGGCTTCAGACGACCTTGTCCATATTAGAGTTCCAATCCCATCTCGGACTGGATCGATGATTCAAAGATTGAATGCTGTATCAATGATCTGCTTGAATGATAACGTTCTGCCTGTGCACCACGTATATGAAGGTTCCGAGGTAGAGGGGAGATGCGCCGTAGACACAGCGCAGCAGGAGAGGTAAAGAGGGAGAGTGGGGGTAGATTCAGGGAGAAAGGAATATTGGCATAGTTCATGAATATCACAGTCTAGGGAGGAGAACGACGCTGCAGTAATGAGCCGAAAAACGCACCTTCGGTTCAAAATTATTATTATAATTACCAATGTTAACCATTACCATTCCCATCATCACCATCATCGATGCTATGTCACCCTAACGATACCTTGATATTACGAGAATTTTTTTTTTCTGTTTTGACAAGTAATTGTACCGGTAGGGGGGAGGGGAAGTGCAGACACATAGTGTTTATTTGAGAGCAGAACCTATTGAGGCATCACCAAGGAATACAAGTTTATTTAAGTTGCCCCGACTCTTTCTGTTTTCAATTTGGTTGTTCACACGTGCAGATTTGTCAAGGGAGCGTCACACTCTATACAAGTTCACTCCGTGACTGATCAACCCGTGAAATTGCTCAACACTGGGAATACAATTGTTACACATTTATCTCAGTTTGCCTAATCAGAAAGGAAACAAGTGTATTAAAACTTTACTACATTGTAAACCTTGGGGAATTATATTTGTTGTTTAGTTCAATCCTATCAAAATTCTAATAGTAAGAGTCAGCCCGTACAACTGCAAATGTATCGTTACAAAATTGACTCACTAAGTCAGTGGCACTATTGAATCCGTAGGTTCATGGCCGCGCGGGCATAAGTTCTCCATACAACCCTATCCTGCTATAATATTTTCCAGTCATCCCCCGTAAAATCTACTTCCTTCAAATCATAGTTAATGTCATTCTCCCACCTCATTCTTGTTCTACCAACTAGGCGTCTTCCCTCCGGCTTATCTGCAAGAGACTTCCATGAACCTCTTTTATCCCCCACACGTGCCACATGTCCTGCCCATCGCAGTCTACGAGACTTAATTGTTCTTTTTATATCTGGCTTCCTATAAAGACCATGTAATTCATTGTTAAGTAGTCTTGTCCATTCACCTGTCTGTTCATCTCTCTTTGGTCCAAAACTTTTCCTAAGTACTTTATTCTCAAATACTCGTAATCTCCTTTCCTCCCTTAAAGTAAGAGTCCATGTTTCGCATCCACATAATATAACTGGTAGAATAACAGTTTTATATATTTTCAGTTTAACGTTTTTTGAAAGGAGTTGGGACGTCAAAAGTCTCTGTAATACATAATAGCACGCACTTCCAGAATTGAGCCTATGTTTAATTTCTTTGTGCATCTCATTCCTATTTGTAATTATTGTTCCTAGGTATGGATTTGTTAATTAAAAAATAATTTGTTTTACAAATAACAATATATAAAAGTATATCGAATTTGTATAATATCTGGGTTAAACCAATCATTTCGCGTCCAGCGCTATAGTCTGGAGGTAGCGTGCTGCCTTGTCATGCAGCGGGCCCGGGTTCGATCCCCGGTCGGGACAAATTTCATGGGTGAGATTTTTTCGAGGTTTTTCCTGACCTGTAAAATGAAGTGAGGATACTTTAAGGCCCAAACGGTGCCCGAACATCATTTGGCCACCATTATCATCAATATCATATTCGCCTCATTAGATTAAGTTTAGTTTTAAGGCCTCTCCTGGCGCAACATTACCCATCGTCATCACGCATCATATCATACGAGCAGCATACGCCCACCTACGCCCACCTTCCAGGCGCCCCAACCTCAGAAGCGGGTTACAGTACGCCAATGCCAGGAGAGAATATCTGAAATTTTGAATGACAAACAGGTGGCATTGAACAAAAACAAATTCCTTTCGCATTATTAAATAAAATGTGTCCTTGAAAACGTTTTACACTATTTAAATGTCCTTATTAAGCTAACCTAAGGATGTCAGAGCAAAGATTGCCTAAAATTGTTATGGAATGGATCCCAATAGAAAGGAGGAAGAGAGGAAGACCAAAGAAAACTTGGATAGAAGGTGTACAAGCAGCTATGAATATCAGAGGAACGGAGGAAGATCAATGGATGGACAGAGAGGAATGACGTTTGGTTTCCGGAAGACAGCGGCAGCTGCCATGATACCGGATGATGATGAAGTTAACCTAGTTTTTATGGCTATATTCATTTCATTGATCCTTTTAACAAAACGTTAAAAATCTCCACGTAAAGTTAAAAATCAAAGGATCGATGAATGTAGGGAGTTGCCTATATTTCTGTTTAATTTTCAGCAAACAGCTTCCCTCATTTAGAAGATATTAATTGTTGTGTCGTTATTGAGTAATACATACTATTGTGATTCAAGCAGAATATTTGTTTGGGAGTTCCCTCCCTGTACACAAACGCAATCCTGAAGAGTTTTAAAAAAGTCGTGTATTCAATATGTTACAGGATTGGATGGAATTAATTAAATACGTGGTAAATATATATAATATATAAAATGAATGTTTGTTTGCTTGTTGGTTTGTTTGTTTGTTCGTACTTTATGCGCGGCCATACCGTTGATCCGATTGTTGGGGTTTATTTGCTTACTGTTCAGGAGATTCCCGGGATGAACATAGGCTATAAGAGAGTTGTGATACTCAACTCCTACACCCTTAAAAATCGCCCTTTGTAGTGGAAAACGTGAAAAAAGTAGCTCTTTGGACGCTTAAATGGCTTACGCTGCCTAAACCATAAGAAATACACAAAATTAATGTACACAGAATTGAATATCTCAAAAAGCTCTACAAAAAAGTCCGCGACAGCATTCGTTTATCTCTTACGGATAACTCACAATTACCATTTTTGTCTTTTATTGATGCCAAGAAGATCGGGACAAGTACGTAGATTCCTGTGCAAGCATAGCAGCACATGGCGGGTATTCTTTTACGGATAACGCACAATAACGAAGTTTGTCTTTTAGTTCATTTATGCCAAGAAGATCGAGATAAGTAGATTCCCAGGCAACACAGGGTAATCAGCACGGGAAATCTTAAAATAATTACGATATACAAAAAAAAAAGTAAAGTGATCCCACAACAGGCCCGGATGCCCTTGGGGTAGTAGGAGGTTAAGGCTCCTACTTTTTATAGACAATCGGCACTTTATGTCAGCCGGGTTGTCAGCCCTGCCTTAACCACTACGCTACGGCGTGCCCCAATTACGATATACACGTATAATTATTTTTGATTCTACTTATCAACTAATCATAAGAAATTAATATAAAATTATAGAATATTCACCTGAAAGGTCCGTCTCCTCAACTTAATTATCATTTAACTGTAGCGCTTTCGGGACTTGTCCCATCATCGGCAGGATTCAAAACTGGTGTTTCACTGAAGATCTGGTAGAGGGGGTTGCATGTATTTGGTTCATTTTCGTTTATCAGGCTGTCGTTGTGAGCTGCTTTTATGATTTCCATCTCTTCGAGTAAACAGCTGCTTTTATGATTTCCATCTCTTCGAGTACGTACTCGAAGAGATGGAAATCATAAAAGCAGCTCACAACGACAGCCTGATAAACGAAAATGAACCAAATACATGCAACCCCCTCTACCAGATCTTCAGTGAAACACCAGTTTTGAATCCTGCCGATGATGGGACAAGTCCCGAAAGCGCTACAGTTAAATGATAATTAAGTTGAGGAGACGGATCTTTCAGGTGAATATTCTATAATTTTATATTAATTTTGAATAAACCTCAACGGAACACATCATGAATCTTATAAAAGTTGATAATCATAAGAAGTGCATTAATTTTCGTCTTTCAGCTCATTTATGTCAAGAATATTGGGATAAGTAGATTCCCGGGCAACGCCGGGTAATCAGCACGGGGTATGTAAAAAATATTAATTTATTATTATTTTTCCTATCATTTATTCAACTAAACATAAAAGTACATTAATTTTCATTTGTTTAGGCGCAGCAGCAGGTACAGCCGGTCACTAATGAAAATAACTTGAGTGTAAATCGCTCGTAAGAACAATAGAAAAACTTAGACCTTCGTTCTGTAGATTTTATGTATAAATTGTGAATGTCCAAGACGCTGGAATTTCCCTCGTGTGTCGTGCTGTTCAGTGTCTCCCTTCATACAAATCTAATCTCACACAATCTTACAGCACAAAATTGTCATCCACTACCATCTTCCACACGCAGCAAATATGCTTGTTAAAATATCAAACAATCGAGTTGGTGTTTACTTGATGAAAATCCATATTTAGCAATTAAATAAAAATAAAACGTAGTTTTATTTGATTTTCATATTTATTAAGATATAATTCAGTAACAGCTGTTTCGGTACACTGTACCTTCTTCAGACATGTTAACAAATTATGAATTGTGTTCCAACTGATCTAAGCAACAATACAAACAATATTTATTTAAATTTTTTTAATTTAACAAAGGCCATTCATTCAAATCAAGTTGAGAATTTAACAGTTTTTTACTACTTTTAAATTTATTAATTTCTACAGCCTCCAAAAGGTCCAACTTCCTACCCTTATCACAAATATGTAAAATTTCAAAATTTGGATCGAAACAATGATTAAGTTGGTGGTTAGCATATTTTGAATTTTCTAAATTTCTGTTATATGCTCTCATGTGTTCCTTTATCCGAGAGATAAAAGGTCTAACAGTTTGTCCTATATAGACATTGTCACATGTGCCACACTTCAATTTATATACACCTGATAATTTTTCTTTTTTTGTTTTGGTTTTATTGTTTTTTATTATATTTTGTAGAGTTTTATTAGTTTTAAATGCCACATTAATGTTCAACTTTTTAAAGTGTTTAGATATTTTATTTGAAAGTGGTCCTATGTATGACATTAATTCATAATTTGTTAACATGTCTGAAGAAGGTACAGTGTACCGAAACAGCTGTCACTGAATTACATAATAAATATGAAAATCAAATAAAACTACGTTTTATTTTTTATTTAATTAAAAAATATCAAACATTTACAAATTTACCGAAAGAAAGTAGATGAAAGTAAATCGAAAGTAATGGTATTCAACGGGAAATACCATATGAGGTGTAAAATCAGTATTAATAACAGTACAATACAACAGGTGAACAATTTTAATTATTTAGGATGCAACGTATCATACTGCCAGAAGGAAGATATTAATATTAAATTTAATAGATTTTACAGAATGTGTGGCGCTATAAGACGGACACTGAAAAATAAAACTTTGAGGAGCACACAACTAAAATTTTACAAAATTATGGCAGCGCCTGTCTTAACATATGCAAGTGAAAATTGGACTCTTAACCGTTCAGACAGAAGGAAAATAGAAACTGCAGAAATGAAGTTCTTACGTTCAGTAGCAGGTGTGACAATTTTGTACAAGAAAAGAAGTGAGGATATTAGGAAGGACTTAAATATTTTCAATTTAACAAATAGAATTGACAACATGAGAAACAACTGGTATGTACATGTTAAGAGAATGCCTACAGATAGACTCCCTCAGCTGTTATTAAAGTACAAACCAATAGGACATAGAAGTGTTGGACGCCCATTTACTAGATGGGAGGATTCATTAAATCCCACTTGATGTGAAAACAGGTCAAAAGGCCTAATTTCATGAAGCAGATGAAGAAGAAAGTAGATGCTGATATTTAAACATCTTAGAGGGACATCCCGGCTATTCAACCTGCCAAACTTGATTAGTCAAAAAACTGGATTACAAATTATTTTCAATTATTAATTTTATAAGTCCATGGGTGCGAAACATGGACTCTTACTTTAAGGGAGGAAAGGAGATTACAAGTTTTTGAGAATAAAGTTCTTAGAAAAATTGTTGGACCAAAGAGAGATGAACAGAAAGGTGAATGGAGAAGACTACATAACAATTAACTACAAGGTCTTTATAGGAAGCCAGATATAATAAGAACAGTTAAGTCTCGTAGACTGCGATGGGCAGGACATGTTGCACGTATGGGGAATGAAAGACGTGCATGGAAGCTTCTTGTAGGAAAGCCAGAGGGAAAACGCCCAGTTGGTAGACCAAAAATGAGGTGGGAGAACAATATTAACTATGATTTGAAGGAAGTAGATTATACAGGGAAAGCATTAGCTCAGGATAGGGATGTATGGAGAGCTTATGTCCGCGCGGCCATGAACCTACGGGTTCGATAGTGCCAGTGAGTAAGTAAGTGACTTAAATCCGGTTTTTGGGGAAATGCATTGAGCATATGAACCTGAAGTGAATGGGTTAAATTCTTTCACTTTTTCAAACTTATATTTTTCATCTCTAAAACAGACATTAAATTCTTGTGAAATATATGCTAAGGTAATATGTAATGAGTTAATAACAATCATTATATTGTTGTATTGGAATGGCTGACAGGGACTTAATCAACCTAACGAAGCATCTACCATTTACCCTAACTGGTTTTAATGGTCATGAATTGCAAATGCAAGAGTCGGTTCGCCTCTCCGCTAATGAATTAACAGTTTAGCGGTTCAAATTCACTGTGACAGTGTTTTTAATCCCAATTAGTCATTTCTCTAATTCCGGTGATTGGTTCATTCAGGTAGTTCCGCGACTGCCAACAAATAGTTCCATCTTCCTTTTGTTTTTCTGAAATGATACATACGCCTATCCTGCATATACAAGCACAGTTTTAATGTTACTAAATTGAAATCTTATATACATATATATATAGTCCCGTTGGGGTCAGCATTTTTAAACAGATCCAAACTCTCTGGCGGCACTATGGCCCTGGGGTCGACTCAGCCTCTAACGGAAATGAGTACCAGACGCTTGTTCTGAGGGTAAAGGCGGCCGTCACGCAGGGCTGACATAAAGTGCCGATTGTCTAGAACAAGTAGGAGCCTTAACTTCCTACTACCCCAAGGGCCTGTTGTGGGATCACTTTACTTTTACTTATATATATGATATGAAAAGAAAAAAGAATGCTTGAGTCGGGATTTGAACTCGAGTCTCTAAAGTCTGTACCTTTAGCGCTCTAACCAACTGAGCTACCCAAGAATTCCAAGACAAACATACAATTTTCTTATACATGTAGTATTCTCAATTCACACAAGAGGGAGCGGAAATTTTCTTTCAACTGCCATCTAGCGGTTAACATAACAGTTAAGCAAATTATTAAATAGAATATTTACTTTACAGCAGTAACGCTTGTATATATAGATATTATAAATATTTATTTATAATATCTATATATATATATATATATATATCAATCCATCCATAGTAATTATGCCCAAATGCAGGTCTTTCACTGCAATCATAGTATTTTCATGCTAAGCTTTGCAGCTTTACTAGGGAATTGTAGCTGTGGTAGCTTCCCGTTGCTTTCCACACAGGTGAAGGATGATGATGATGATAATGATAAGGATAATGATGATGATGATGATGATGATGATGGTGATGAAGATGCCCATATGATTTCGGGGACCGTTTGGGCCTTAATGTTTTCCTGACGTTTGTCTTACAGGTGAGGAAAAGCTCCGATAAAAACCTCACCCAGAAAAACTGTCCCGACCGAGGATCGAACACGGGACCGCTGCGTGACAAGGCAGCACGCTACCTCGAGACCACAGCGGTGGACTTGTTGATAAATGTATCAACATGTATAAATGTAAAAACAAATTTGTGTTCGTGCATTGTTAAATCGATTGCTGTCTCTAGCATTCGTTCCTGTGTATTTAGAATTACGCAAATTCAATCTTTCAGCATAATGAATCATAAAATATTTGTAATTTATGATTTTTTTTCCTACTGAAGCGGACGGGAAAACTGATATCACAATAAAATACTTGGAACTCGCCTGATTATTGTTTCTGAGAAGCGAGATGTACGCAGCTGTTATTAATTTCAGGATTCGTCCAATTATATTAATGTTTATAAAACTCGTATATTTGCATTATTGCAATTTAGCAGTTTAATAAAACTGTTATAAATTATGCAGGGAAAACTTACGTAATCAAATTAACCGAAACTAAAAAAAAACTTACGTAATTAAATTAATAATAATATTTTTAACGTTCGAATAATTATTTTTATAAGCTTATTATTATTATTATTATTATTATTATTATTATTATTATTATTTACTTATTTACTTACTCACTGGCACTATCGAACCCGTAGGTTCATGGCCGCACGGACATACGCTCTCCATACATCCCTATCCTGAGCTAATACTTTCCAATCATTCCCCGTATAATCCACCTCCCTCAAATCATAGTTAATGTTATGCTCCCATCTCATTCTTGGTCTACCAACTGGGCGTTTTCCCTCTGGCTTTCCTACAAGAAGCTTCCATGCAAGTATTTCATTCCCCATACGTGCAACATGTCCTGCCCATCCCAGTCTACGAGACTTAACTGTTCTTATTATATCTGGCTTCCTATAAAGACCATGTAGTTAATTGTTATGTAGTCTTCTCCATTCACCTGTCTGTTCATCTCTCTTTGGTCCAAAAATGTTCCTAAGTACTTTATTCTCAAATACTTGTAATCTCCTTTCCTCCCTTGAAGTAAGAGTCCATGTTTCGCACCCATATAATATAACTGGTAGAATAACAGTTTTACATAATTTCAGTTTAACGTTTTTTGAAAGGAGTTGGGACATCAAGAGTCTCTGCAATGCATAATAGCACGCATTTCCAGAATTGAGCCTATGTTTAATTTCTTTGTGCATCCCATTCCTATTTGTGATTATTGTTCCTAGGTATTTGAATTCAGCCACTTCCTCAAAATTTCCCTCATTTGTCATTAGCTGTCCATTTCCATTATATACTGAATTTCTACGTGTGACCATATATTTAGTTTTATTATTATTATTATTATTATTATTATTATTATTATTATTATTATTATTATTATTAAAATCGTCAATTATTATCTGGCTACGAGGGGAAAACCCAGTTAATTATTTTACTACAAAACACAAACAATGTAAACACAACTTTACCTTTAATAATCTAAAACACATTATGTATTTTAATAATATGATAATAAGATGTTAATTATATAATGTTTACGTGTTAAGTCAGTAGTTCTCAACTAAATTATGTAGCAGGGGTACTTCCTAGAATTAAAATTTATTTGGGACCACACAATAAGCTGTTGTTATACAGTGGTTAACGGTAACTCAAGGGTTGGCAGGTACATGTACCTAGCGAAGCGAAAATAATGTTTATTATAAAAGTGTAAATTTGATTGACGTGTTGAATATGGTCAGATTTGCAAAACAATACATTTTGTTAAAAGGAATACTTGAGTCAATTTTAAAACTTCCTTCGGAAATGAATATAAAAGGCCAAGAAATTTTATTGTTAACACAGTGTGGCCAGTAGCTCCCACACGAGTACATACAGTGTGGCCAGTTGCTCTCATACGTTCACTGAGTGGGGCCAGTAGCTCCCATACGAAAACAGAGTGGGCTAGTTTATCATATTACGAGCATTGAGAGGAGCCAGTTGCTCCCATATTATTACCTAAAAGTGTGAATATATTTAAATATATTCCAGGGAAGTCTACATTTGCTCAAGTAGTCTACAAGATATTATTAATTCATTGTGTTGTTAATATGCGGTTAACATAACAAATCATCTTAATTAGTTACACAACCCATTGTTATTGATCACTGAATTCCTTGTCCTTCACACCGACAGCACCCAGACATAAGCCTAATCTAAAACACGCCCTGAAGAGACCCTCGTGCTTTCAAAAGCTTACTGCAATTATTAAACTTCATCAAGTAGTTCCAATATGGAGGTCTTTCGAAAACAATGTTTCATCTTCTGCGTTTTAACTGGAAATGATGGTGTTATATAACGGATTTATGTCTGCTGTTATGTTCTCGTTGAGCAGGTCTTTATTCCTTGCTTCCTTTAGAATCTCTATGTCTTCAAGGATACTAATTGTCCAATATGCTTATATCCAACAGAATAACTGCAGTTGAAATGGATTTTTGGAGAAGAGCTGCCAGACAATCTGGACTGGAAAGAATTAGAAATGCAAAAATCAGATAATTGATGAGTGGAGAAAGAAATATAATGGATGAGACTGAAGAAAGTAGGCTAAAATGGTATGGACACGTAAGAAGAATGCAGAATGGAAGACTACAAAGGCTGTCTATGTATGGATAATTGAAAGAAGGAGTAGAAAAGGAAGACCAAGAACAACCTGGAAAATAACATTCAGAATTCAATGAGGAAATTTGGTGTAAGGGATGAAGACACAGAGGACAGAGAACGCTGGAGAACTTTAATTAAGGGAAATTTGTGAATGTTTGTTACAAATTGACAGTCTGTTTTGTATCCAATGTGGTGATTGTGAAATGCCATATGTAGGCCAAATGAAAATATTTATAAGAAAAAGAATTGACGAACATAAAAATAATAACAGTTCACCAGGTGCAGAACTTACAGTAATCAGTGAACACATAATTAATCAAAATCATAAAATGAAATGGAATGACATAACAATTTTACACAAAGAAAATAATTACGAAAAAAGTTTAATAGCAGAAATGGCCTATATAAAAAAAGAACAACATACGGTATTAAATAAACAAAAAGATTTACATGAATGGTGTGGAACATATGATTCTTTGCTAAAATATTCTTAATTATAAATTTGAATTTTTAATTTATTCAATTTAAATTTGTATATGCGTATAAAAAACTAAAATTGTCTTGGTGATGGTAACTATGTATTATAAACAACCATTAATGTATTTTATGTCTTTCGGGCTAAATGGCCGTGGTTTGATTTTATTATGACTCAACGTTTCGTCTACTACTGCGGTAGACATCCTCAGGAGATTCTGCGTGCTCTTTGACCTCCTAACTCTTCAAATGTTGGCTGCAGACTGGCTGGGTGTTGGAAATCGTGTCCTTATTTATAGTTGAGTATTGCGTGGTGATGTTTTCTATACGGTCCGTTATTTTGGAGCTATTTTTTGATTGGTTGTCAGTGGCGTAAAGTCATGGGTTTTATTCTCGTGTAGTGCCGCGATCCAAATTTTATTAATCTTTAGAGTTTCTTATTTTTTGTTAGAGGAATTTTTGTGTTTGTAAATTTCAATAGCCTCTCTGTGAAGTCTGGTGTAGTTATGTTGTGTTTTGGACAAACCTCGTGTTTCATCAAATTCTATGGCATAAAAACACAAGTTTTGTCCAAAACACAACATTACTACACGCAGAGGCTATTGAAATTTACAAACACAAAAATTCCTTTAACAAAAAAGAAGAAACTATGAAGATTAATAAAATTTGGATCCCGGCGCTACTGTATATAACACGAGAATAAAACCTATGACTTACGCCACTGACAACCAATCAGAAAAATAGCTCCAAAGTAATGGACCCTGTAGAAAACATCACCACACAACACTCAACTATAAATAAGGACACAATTTCCAACACACAGCAAATCTGCAGCCGACATTTGAAGAGTTAGGAAGTCAAAGAGCACGCAGAATCTCCTGAGGATGTCTACCGCAGTAGTAGACGAAACTTTGAGTGTTAATAAAACCAAACCACGGCCATTTAGCCCGAAAGACATAAAATATATTAATCAAAACACCTGCCGTGAAAGTCTGCAATTTTATATAAACAATCATGTCTTGAAATGATCTCACGTAAGGAGATTGAAACGTGGACTTAATAAATTTATGTTTTGACTGAGATAACGTTTATTTCTTTGTAATTATGACAATAAAAAGTATTGATAAGTTTAATGTTGGTGTAGGACCACAAGACCGCATTTCTGCTCTGCGGCTGCTAACAGTGTGAATGTTGTTCCAGTGAATTTCACAAATCTGTAATTGATGCGGTTACTCAAATCCCTCAATCAGACCTCAACCATCTTACACAAAGTCTTAGCTTTACCAATATCTGTTTCCAATACAGATAAACTGTCTCCTACATACTTGTGAACTTACTCAGACAGAGAACTCTTTTATACACCGAGAACTTGTCTCCTTAATCCACCTATGGCCTGACTCTAAAGAGATATACTGGTATTTTGTATAATAATAATAATAATAATAATAATAATAATAATAATAATAATTTTGTATTGTATTGAAAGCCTATATTTTCCCTTTACAGAGATTTAGGTGCTCTCCCCCTACAGGGAAGAATTTGAACTATACTAATTCAGTTACACTTGTTTTCGTATAGATGTCATTTTGAGTGTACCGTGGTCAGCGTTCGGCCTCATACTGACATCTAGGAAACCAAGATAGTACTAGGACGGGAAAATTCGGTAAATTTTGCTCAGAGAACGTTTCATTCAGGCTTAAGGATTTTTTACGAGCCTGAAAACCTTCAATGGATATCTCTCCTTACTCATTCCATCCATATGATCAATCCATTTCTGTCTGTAATTCGTGACCTTATCCAATAAAGGCTGTACTTTCAATTCTTCTCTTACATCCTCATTTATTATTCTATCAAGTCTTGTACATCCTTTTACTTGTCTTAGGAACCTCATCTCCGCCGTCTGTATTCTATCCTTCTGTTTTTTTATTGGTCCCAAGTTTCACATCCATACAATATTGTGGGAACCGCCACAACATTATACATTTTTTTTGTTACTTTTAACATTAAATTATTTTATTTTCTAAATTGGATTAAAACTCCTTTCAAAAAACGTTAAGCAGAAAATATATAAAACTATTATTCTATCAGTTATATTATATGGATGCAAAACATGGACTCTTACTTTAAGGGAGGAAAGGAGATTACGAGTATTTGAGAATAAAGTACTTAGGAAAATTTTTGGACCAAAGAGAGATGAACAGACTGGTGAATGGAGAAGACTACATAACAATGAACTACATGGTCTTTATAGGAAGCCAGATATAATAAGAACAGTTAAGTCTCGTAGACTGCGATGGACAGGACATGTTGCACGTATGGGGAATGAAAGACGTGCATGGAAACTTCTTGTAGGAAAGCCAGAAGGAAAACGCCCAGTTGGTAGACCAAGAATGAGATGGGAGAACAACATTAACTATGATTTTAGGGAAGTAGATTATACAGGGAATGATTGGAAAGCATTAGCTCAGGATAGGGATGTATGGAGAGCTTATGTCCGCGCGGCCATGAACCTACGGGTTCGATAATGCCAGTGAGTAAGTAAGTAAGTAATTGGATTTTGTCCAGTTTTCATTCTGCGTGTAATTTGACGTAATCGATGGATGAGCAAAGATTAAAAGTTAGCGGCTTTATTAAGCTCTTTTAACCGGTGAGAGAAGAAAGTTGGCCACATTAAAATGACGCATGATCTACCGTTATAAGCAGCAGTGCTGCCACGACACCCGTGTTATTATGGTCAAAATAAATTTCCCGTCGTGTTTTGTCTTCCAGTGTAACTTGTGTGAGTTATATGAACGTAAAAAATGCTAGTAAGTTGGTAGCTGCTGCCTCCTATCGGCTGAAATTGCAACCCATATTTAACGAGAAGATCATATATCAAGAAAACTGGTGTTTGCATATTCTACGCGCAGTCAAGGCTTATATCACCTTTACAACCGGCTTAATAAACGGCAATCGAGTACCTTCAACGATGCAATTCTATTTTCCGTTTAAAGAAGAACTACATAGAGGAAATAAATATGGCTACGATTTTGTGACCTGAGACTAATTTTCGTCTCTAGATTATAAAAAAATATCGATACTAATTCCTTATCATAAGTAATGCCACGAGAGATTACGAATTGATCTAGAAGATTTGGAAATCAAGAGTGGCATTTGTTAGGACTATTTAACGAATTAAATTAAGCTGTTTACTCACAAATCATTATTTAAATATCCATCCATAGTAATTCTGCCCGAAGGCCGGTCCTTCACTGCAATTATAGCATTTTCATGCTATGCTTGCAGCTTTACTAGGGAATTGTAGGTGTGGTAGCTTCCCGTTGCTTTCCACACCGGTGAAGGATGATGATGATGACCATATGATTTCGGGGACCGTTTGGGCCTTAAAGTTTTCCTGACAGTTGTCTTACAGGTGAGAAAAAAACCCGATAAAAACCTCACCCAGAAAAACTGCCCCGACCGGGGATCGAACCCGGCCCGCTGCGTAACAAGGCAGCATGCTACCTCGAGACTACAGCGGTGGACTTATTTAAATATAGTTATTTTAAAATATTTATATATTTAATGTAAACAGCCATCTTTGAAAACAAATTAGAAATGTTTGGTTATATTTCATTTGTTCATCACTGCAACTTGCCAAATTGGATCGCAATATTTTAAAATGCACTCTACTAGAGAAAAAATTAAACACATCAAATTAAACACTGTATATTATAACCAACATTATAGGTTATTAATTAATGTTTTTCGGAAACAACTCAGTAAAATCATTATTTAAAACACATTTATTGAACACACAATTATCAAATGTGTAGGTCGAAGGAATCTGTTCATTATTTGCTATATTCAACGTATTTGTTCGAGATTCGGTCACTGTAAAATAATGCTCTGACCTGTTGAGAATATAAAAAAGAAAGAGCTTTCTTTATTATAGTAATCAAAATTCGATAAATATCGAAGTGAAGCATGACTGTCCATCCATCCACCCATCCAGCCATCCATAATATTCTGCCCGAGGGCAGGTCTGTCACTATAGTCATAGCATTTTCATGCTATGCTTTGCAGCTTTACTAGGGAATTGTAGGTGTGGTAGCTTCACGTTACTTTCCACACTTGTGGAGGATAATGATGATGATAATGATGATGATGTTACCCGGATGATTTTCGGGGCCGTTGACCTCTAAGCTTCCTCATATTTATCTTACAGGTGAGGAAAAAAACCGAAAAAGAACTCATCCAGGAGCCTGTTCCGACCGCGAATCGAATCCAAGCCGGCTGCGTGACAAGGCAGCACGTTACCTCGAGACCACAGCGGTGGACACACGACTGTCATTGGTTGTAAAACAAAATTAATTGTAACGTGATTGGTCATTGACTCCCATTTGGGGCACGAGTAAAATAGTCTTGCATGTTTCTTCTTCTTTTTTGGCGGCTCTGCAACTTCCATAGGAACGTTTTGGTCTTCTCAACTACCTTTTTCTGGGCCACACTAATTAGCTGTAAGAATCTATTTTTTTTATACTTCTGGTCAAGTTTACAACTCAATGATTAATAGAAAAGCCGTAGCAATACAATGAATACGTACTGGAAGAAATCGGTGCGGGACATTTAGGTGCAAAACATTTCATAAAGTTGTCAAAACAAGCTTTTTTAAAAAAAATATTTTGGAAAAACAAAATTGCACGTTATAGCTAAAAATGATGAAAATTTGAGTCTGAACAAAACGCTTTGTCCAAAAAAAAAATGTTTCTATTAATTTAAATCATCATCATCATCGTCCTTCACGGATTAGGTCTTTGCCTGTTCTGATCTCACATCTGTTCAGCCCAGCACTTTCTTGGTCTTCGTCCTCCAGGATTATACATCAGTGCCATCTTTGGTATCCCATCCTCTGTCATTCTTTGCAGATGTTCTATCCAATTGTTCCTGTGTTCTTCTATTTGTTGAAGAAGTGGTTGTACTTTTAGTTCCTCTCTAATATTCTCATTTCTAATATGTTCTTCTCTTGTACAACCTTTCACAGCCCGTAGGAAGCTCATTTCCGCTGCCTGAATTTTACTTTTTTTCTTTTTCCTTCAGGACCCAGACCTCACTTCCATACATCACCACTGGTAGTGCCATCGTTGAGTAAAATCTTAGCTGCGTCTCCTTTCTTACCTTGTTCCTCAGTGTTCGTCTGATTGTTCCACAAATGTGTTGAAATTTCTGCATTTTCTTATTTATATCTTGTTCTTCTTCATAAGTTATATCGCAGCACAAATACTGGAAGCGTGAAACCTGTTCCAACACTTTATCTTCTATTACTATTTTTGTTCTTACTGGGTACTTTCCATGGAACGCATTACTTTAGTTTTTAATTTTGAAATTATCATATTATATTTCTTACATAGGCTATATTATTTAAGTCCACCGATGTGGTCTCGAGGTAGCGTGCTGCCTTGTCACGCAGCGGGCCCGGGTTCGATCCCCGGTCGGGGCAGTTTTTCTGGGTGAGGTTTTTATCGGGGGTTTTCCTCACCTGTAAGACAAATGTCAGGAAAACGTTAAGGCCCAAACGATCCCCAAAACCACATGGCCATCATCATCATCTCCTTATGATTATCATCATCATCCTTCACCGGTGTGGAAAGCAACCGGAAGCTACCACACCTACAATTCCCTAGTAAAGCTGCGAAGCATAGCACGAAAATGCTATGATTGCAGTGAAGGACCTGCCTTCGGGCAGAATTGCTATCGATGGGTATTATTTAAGTAACGGGCTCATTGTTATTGATAAATGTATTCTTAATAATATTAGAACATTGTACTCTTGCATGAAGAGAGAAACAATCATTGTGTCTCTTATGGAAATTAACTCAGAGAAGGCTCTAGAACGGTTGAATTGCAAAGTGACTGTGTTTGCACTGTGCACTACAATTACAGGTCAGAGTGTCGCGGGTAATAACTTAGGACAGTTCTCGCGCTCTACAAATTACACCACTGGAGTAAATTTACCCCTCGTTCCCTGCTAAGACACGCCAGAGTTCCTTCCTACGTTACAAAGTTCAGATCATGTTCACTCAGCGAGCGACCTAAGAAAAACTTACTTCCTCCCAACATACACTGTGCAATTAACAAAGCTACTTATTACGGACAAGTTACATCAACTTGCATTATAGATTATGTTCTCATTTTCCAATCCTTTACTATACTTTTGAAATACATATTAAAGAACCGTTGAGGTTATGTAATAACATGTTAATAGATAGATCATCGCTTGATTAATGTCTTTGACATCGTGCGATTCCCAATAGCCAATTTTGTCGGTCCATCCAATCTCCTAGTTCTAGATGTTTCTCCTTCATGTATAAATATATTCCCTGACTCCAGGAGGTTTTAGGTCTTCCTCTGCCTCGTCTTCCCTCAGGTTTCCATTCCAAAACACATTTTGGTAGTCGATCCCCTTACATTCGCTGGACATGCCCGTACCATCTTAATTGCCGAGTTTTAATATAATCTAAAATAGTGTCTTCAATCTTCATTTTCTCCCTTATAACTGAGTTCCTATTTTTTTCTCTTCTTGAAATTCTTGCTAGAATGGAAAAATCATCTGAGGAGAATGGCAAGAAATAGACTTCCAAAATTGGCATTCCAATATACCCCAACTGGACATAGGGACCAAGGAAGATCAAAACATCGATGGAAAGATCAAGACCATCTTCGCTAGGTTTACCGTACAGGCCACATGGCCTAAAACGAATTTGTTCATGATGATGATGATGAAATTCTTGCTGCCCTTCGTATAAAATCCATTTCCGTTGCCAAAATATAGTTATTTTTGTTGTTAATGACCAAAGTTCTGCTCCATAAGTAATGATGCTTTTAACAATTGTATGATATATGTTCATTTTATTTTTATTACTTATATTTTTATCCCACAATATTCCATTGAGGCAAGTAATTGCAAATTTTCCTTTATTATTTCTATTTCTTATTTCCTCTTCATAACTCCCATTTGTATTTATTTTAATTCTTAAATATGCGATCTCACTACAAGATTTTATTGTTTCTCCAGTCTCCAAAATTAAATTTTGTTCTGGTTCACTAATTGATATTTTTTTTTTCATGTTCAAATTTAAACCCCATTTATCATATTCTTCTATTAATTTTCTAGTCATATATTCTGAATCTTCATAATCTTATAAGATGTTAATTATATAATTTTTTACCAGGTAAGTCAGTCGTCCTCAACTAAATTATTAAACGTAAAGTTATTCTAATAAGGAGACCTTTCGAAAATAATGTTTCATCTTCAGCGTTTTAACTGGAACTGATGGTGTTATATAACGGATTTATGTCTGCTGTTATGTTCTCATAGAGAAGGTCTTTATTCCTTGCTTATTTTAGAATCTCTGTGTCTTCAAGGATGCTGATTCAGTTGTTATTGTATTCTCTGTGTAGTATTGACATAGAGTTATCGATTTTTATAAACGAAGCAAGGAATAAAGACCTACTCAATGAGAACACACACCGCAGACATAAATCCGTTACACAGCCTATATAACACCATTAGTTGCAGTTAAAACGCAGATGATGAAACATTTTTTTCGAAAGGCCTCCATTATAGAATAACTTGAAGACGTTTAATAATTTACTTGAGGACAACTGACTTACCTGGTAAAAATTATATAATTAATATCTTTCTTATACGCGGGGGATATGTTCCGCAAATGTGCCGCCCGTGAATATGGAATGGTAATTTGTATGGGTGCATAGGGAATATGTTCCATAGTTACGAAATAAAATCAAAATTATCAAAATAAACCAAGGTAGTACTAAGACGGAAAAAATCGGTAAATTTTGCGAAGAGGTCTTTTCATTCAGGCTTAAGGATCTTTTACGTGCCTGAAAATCTTCAGACTCGGGACCGACGACTTCAAGTCCCTCATGGAGGACTTGCTCCTTGGATTTTTCCATCCTAAAAAACTCATCGACCCCGGCCGGGTTTGAACCCGCGACCCTCGGGACCAGAGGCAAGGAGCATAACCACTAGTCTGTATCACTTTGTCCTTGTGGCAATCCTCTAATGAGGAAAGTTGTATCTTCTTCTTCTTCTTCTTCTTCCTTCCAAGTATTTGGCCAAGGCCTGTTACGATCCTATAGAAAATTTTCCCTCCAGCATTTCATAGGACGGCCCAGCGATCTTCGTCCTCTTGGTATATAATTATAAACAGCTTTGGGGATCCGATTTGAACTCATTCTTTCAAGATGGTGTTTCCAATTTAGTTGGTACTGTTTAATATATTACAAAATTGGCGTAGTCTTCAATTCTTTTAAGATATCGGTGTTCCTTTTCCGATCCCATCTGGTGTAACCCGCTGTTCTGCGCATGAATCTCATTTCACAATCCGTTATTCTGCGTTCATGTTGTCTTTTTAGTGTCCATGCTTCACTACCATAGACCAACACTGGTCTAGCCAAAGTGTTATATAAACGTAATCTGGTGTTTTTTTGTACAAGGGATGGTTTCATAACTTGATTAATAATTCCCCAAAGTTGTATCTAATACAATTTTCTATTATTATTTTGCTCCTTTTCATAAGAATATCATTTTCATAACTTATAATTTGACTTGTAAATCTATTTTAGTTGGTGCCCTCTGGTAGACTGTTTGTAAGGAAGAAGATATATTGAGATTGGTGAAATTTGTTTATGGAAGCCGGTGAACATATTTTACTGCATGAGTGGTGATTTGTGAGTTAAACACGTTTATGTTGGAATATTAAGATTAATTTTCACAGCACGGGGTCGCACGCCACTGCGTTGCACAATCATGCAATCAAATATTGTTTATGGCCTGTGCTAATGTTTAACAAATCTTACTGATGGAGTCATTAAGAACGCTTACGCACAACAATTATCCTACAGTCGTGTTTCCTTATTCTTCTGTTTGGCTATTTAACTCGTGCAGCAAATGGTAGTCAATGACCAATCACGTTTGAATCAATTTTGTTTTACAATCAACAACAGTCGTGTTTCTCCTCGCTCTTTATCGATTTCTCTTTACCACGTCCTGCTTTTGTGATCAAGAAAGCTCCTCCTTTTAATATTCTGAACAGGTCAGAGCATTATTTTTCTCCAACAAGTACACTGAATATAGCAAATAATGAACAGATTTCTTGATTTTGCTGAGTTGTTTACTAAAAAGATAAATTAATAACCTATAATGTTGATTATAATATACGGTTTGGCGTATGTCATTATTTCTCCACTAGGGTGCATTCCTACAATATTGCGATCATATTTGACAAATAATAGTATAGAATGTATGTAAGATTTATTTTAGACGATTTAAAGAAAACGGAAACATTATGAAATGGATTATGAATTGCCAAAAATTCCCACTTCAATGTGTGTGTGTGTGTGTGTGTGTGTGTGTGTGTATATATATGTATATATATATATATATATATATATATATAATCTACAGAAAGGTCTGTATGAACTTAACAAAATTACAGAAGAATATGGATTAAAGATATCTACAGAAAGAACAAAAATTATGGCATTTCAAGGTATAGATCCTGTCAGAAGTAAAATTGTACTGGACAATAAAATTTTGGAGCAGGTGAATAATTTTACATATCTAGGATGCAATATCTCATATGAAGAAGAAAAGGATGTAAATGCAAAAATATCTAAATTTTTAAGAATTTTAGGGTTAATAAATTCTATCTTCAAGCCACAGTTAGTCCAAAAGCATTCAAGACTGAAAGTGTATAAAACACTGGCTCTTCCAACTCTTTTGTATGGTAGCGAAGTATGGACGTTGAAACAGAACGATTTACAGAGACTTAGATCTGCTGAAATGAGATATCTTCGGAGGACTGCAGGATACACACTACTAGATCATAAAAACAAATGAAGACATCTTAGAAGAATTACACATGGAATCTTTAGAAAACAAAATTTCTGATTATAAGTCAAGATGGATGCAACATGTTCATCGAATGGAAGATCACAGAATACCCAAACAAATGTTAAGATATCAACCTGCAGGGAGAAGAAGACCAGGTTGTCCACTCAAAAGACTTCTGGATGATGTTTCTCTTGAGGCCGAAACAGGTCAACAAATGGCCTAAATTCGTGAATGTACTATGATGATGATATATATATATATATATATATATATATATATATATATATTCAGGATTGTTTCTGTTATTTACACAGGTGTCCTCAGCCAAAATATACTTTTTTTCTTGCACACTTCCCGGCCTTGTGTGTCTGCTTCTGTCATATTTCTCTTCTTCATGTTGTCTTGAATTCCCTTTATCCACGTTGGATTTGGACTACCACGTTTCCCTTTTCCAGGAGGTATCCATTTCAATACGTCTTTGTTTGTTTCTGTGTCCTTTCTTCTCATTATATGTCCGTACCATCTTAGTTGGATTTCTTCAATCTCTTGTACAATATTCTTTTCTACATTCATTATTTCTCTTATTGTATTATTTTTTATTTTATCTACATCTATACACACACACACAGGGGGCACACCATAGCGTAGTGGATAAGGCACTGCGCTACAAGCGAAAGGTCAAGGTTTCGAGTCCCAGTAGGGTCAGGATTTTTAAACAGATTCAAACCTTCTGGAGGCACAAATGGTCCTGGGGTCCACTCAGTCTTTAACGGAAATGAGTAACAGACGCTTGTTCTGGAGGTAGAGGCGGCCGTCACGCAGGGCCGACAACCCGGCTGACATCACGTGCCGATTGTCTAGGAAAAGTGGGAACCTTAACCTCTTACTACTCCAAGGACCTAGACTATATGTGTGTCTCGTGGTAGCGTGCTGCCTTCTCACGCAGTGTGCTCGGGTTCGATCCCCGGTCGGGCCAGTTTTTCTGGGTGAGGTTTTTATCGGTGTTTTCCTCACCTGTAAGACAAATGTCAGGAAAAGATAAGGCCCAAACGGTCCCAGAAATCATATGGCCATCATCATCATCCTTGTCATTATATCCTTCACCGGTGTGGAAAGCAACGGGAAGCTACCACACCTACAATTCCGTAGTAAAGCTGCAAACATAGCTTGAAAATGCTATAATTGTGGTGAAGGACTTGTCTTCGGGCAGAATTACTATGGATGGATACACACACACACACACACACACACACACAGGGTGGAACTAAATTTCCATTACATACTTTGAGGACATGTATTGGGGACCAAGACCATTATGTTCAGCATAGGAACTGATGTCCGAAAAACGTGCCGTTTTCCCGCTACACGAGAACGTGAGGTGACATATGAAGTAGTATTAGTTTCCAAGAATTGTTCGAAATTCTTGACGTTAGATGGCAGCACATTATCTGTGAAACCAATTCTACGATATATTTGACATAGCGTAAAGGAAAATGTAAATAAATTAAAACACACTTATTTTTTCCGTACCTCCTCAATTAGGGAATCTCTATTAATTCTTATCCATACTCATTTCTTACACAATTAATCACTAGTTGATGTCGTTTCCTTTCTGTTACAAACTGCGCGTAATATGTTCTGACGTCATAATGATGACGAATATGTGACGTATTGTGTATAACGGTTGTATTGTTATATAGTTCCTGTACAACATTTATAAGTAAGGGAATTATACATTATCTACATAAGGCTTATACATTGTATAACTAAACAACTGATGAAAGCCTGTATAATAGATATTTATTAGTAAGACTGATAGTGTTTTTCTTGTAGACATTTGATTCTGTTATATAAGAAGATTATATATCAGGAGAATTTTCACCCCGACACTGCTTATAAATTGCATTCTATCTCTAAGAATGGGATACCATAGCGTTAAATTATATCTGGAGCTCAAATGTTTTAAGAACAATCGATACACTCTCGTGTAATAAACTCCGTCTCCCCGCACTTCCGGATGGATTCAATAGGAAATCGCACTTTCCCTTACAACACCTCCCCTGCCATATACCTTGCACGACCCCTCGCCAGGATTATGGTCATAATGACATATTTGTGAGGGAGATTATTGACTAATTTTAAGCGGATATTCGGTCTCGTGACGAATGTGAGTCATCTAACCACACCACCGCACAACAGGAATCCCAATTACAGTTTTCTAACTTCATGCAAAAACGGCCAACAGTTATATGTCCAATAGAATCCCATAATTTACGCTATTTCTAATTCCTGTTGTTTCCAGGTTTACACTGATTTACAATAGCGTGTAATTCACATGTTTTGTACAACAGTTTCAACAGATAACTCCAGTATGAAATGGTGACAAATTATTTCCAATATGACACATTGGGGTAACTCCGATCAATAGTGTGATCGGACTCGAGTGCTAGAAATGACTATTGCAGGGGTCTAACTCGGATGCCTTATGATTTGGTAGAGTTATGACTTCTGAAGAAGTATTTTAGTAAGATCTTCATTATGCCCCTCGTTGTGGCGACAATTTTGAAGAAGTAATTCTTTTCCCATGTTGTGGTGACATCTTGAAGTAGCTAACTCTCTTCATGCCCGATGTTGTTGTAACATTTTGAAGGATTGGTGTCCCAAAAGAAAAAGAATTACTGGTTCAGGTTGGGTTTGATTTTCGGTAGAGCTGGAATCTCTTCTCAAGGTCGAAGTTGGTACACAAGATAGGAAAACACTTTAAAAATCACTAATAACTGATTCTTGTAGAAATAGTTGTAAATTTATTTACTATTTAATTTCCCAGCAGATCAAGTAAATATAGGTGGTATTATTCTTCACCGTCAATTAAAATTAAATTATTTTCTTTTCTTGAATCAACTATTCTTCTTGTGATAAATATCACATTTTATCAGGAGAGCTGTTATTGCTTCTATCCCTGATGAAAGTTATATGCTGAATGACCAGTGTAATTCTTTTCTAATTTTAAAGAGCGTTATTAAATCACATGATGTTATACTTTTAATTATATTGGTTAATATAATGTTTAAATTTGATTTGTTAAATCAAAAAGTTAATTTTTTTAACATCCAATCAGAATTTAGTATACTTTTATTTAAAAATATTAAGTTAAGCAGGCGTTCTTATTACAGTTATAACAGAAAGCTTTATATTTCTGACAACAATGACTTAAAACACAATTTTAAAAGCATTATTTAGAAAGACTGTTATATAATACAATTTCTTTAATTGTTACTGAGACATTTTTATTCAACAATGAACAACAATTAATTATTTATATGTTTTTCTTTATTTAAGTTATATTTAAATATTAAAAGAATTTTAAAATATAAAATTATTAACTTAAACTTTCATATTTATTATGATATTAAAATCCTGCTATACTTCAGGGGACAACACGGTCAACTTGAAGGCAACTACGATAGTAATAACTTGGACAATACAAATATAGTTACTTGTAGAATGTTTATTTTATAATATTTGCATAAGTAATTGGAACACTTGTAAAATATATTCACATCAAATCTGTCAATTCAGTTTAAATTATCGCCCTTGAGACTTTCGAAAACAATAGGCATTCTGGAGAGATCTTTCAATGTTCACGATTGCGAGAACTTAGCCGTACAAACTTTTATACGAACGGGAACTGACTATATTCTCCCTTAATTTTGTTATAATGACTATTAAACTCATGCCCCAAATGGGAGTCAATGACCAATCACGTTTCAATGATTTCTGTTTTACAACCAATCACAGTCTTTGTTTCACCAAATATTTATCAATATTAAATTTACCATATTAAAGAAAGCTCCTCCTTTTTAATATTCTGAACAGGTCTGACCATTATTTTGCAATGACTAACTCTGTATGAAATACGGCTACCAGATTGTATATATAGTGCATAGATGTCAACACATAGCGCTTGCTGGAGTTAATATAAAAACATTTGTAGCAATTGATTGTAACACCAAAAAAAGACACCACTGTTTGCACTTTTTTAAATCACACGACAAAGTCACACTAGGACCAGCAGCATCAAACATCATACTGGATGCTGTAGCGACTGCTGAAGATGGGACGGATGTTCTGAAAGGCCTACGGGCATAAAGATACATATTTTATAAGTTGAGGACGACGGATTTTACGTAAGAAGGTATATTTTAACTTATTTTATTTTATGACTCTCCACCTCAACGGTTTTAACAACGAATTGCATTAGTATTTCTTAAATGTATTTTTTCCCAGGTAACAATCCAGAAAAATATAATTGTCATATTTACATCATACGACATCAGAAATGAATTAATATACAGTTTGATGTGTTTCAATTTTTCTCCACTAGAGAGCATTCTTACAATATTGCGTTCCTTTGGCAATAAATAGTATGATCTGGTTGTAGTGATAAACAAAAGAAGCAGATGAAGCGTACCAATCGTTTCTCATTATTTAAAAAAAATATAGTTAAATAATGATTTGTGAGTAAACAGCTTAATTTTATTCGTTAAATAGTCCTAACAAATTCCACTCTTGATTTCCAAATTCTCTAGATAAATTCACTCGTGACATTACTTATGACAAATGTTATCTGTCTCTGTAAGTAGGTATTTTCTACTTCGGTTGTAACGACTTGCTCAAGTGGGTGAAATTATTAAAACTGTAAGCAGAAGAAGACGACTGTAGTGTTTAGCGAATATGAACAGAGGTTGATATATGCGGCTGTGGGCAGCAGACAAGGCGAGGCCATGCAACTTTTAAACCTGCGAATAAATAACACGTGGTGTATGTAGCCAGCTACAAGCTGTGCCCAACTACTGTTGCCATTATTCAAACAGTTACCTACTGTGCATAAAACCTCTCTCCCCTCCTACACGTAAGGTGAGGCAGCCACTTCCATCCGATGCACTTCTTCATCAACTTCTTTACCTAACAAAAGGTGTCACATTAACCCATTCGCATAAGTTTTAAATGTTCACTACATTTCCCCAGAAACTGGATTTAAGTTACAGTAAATTGTGTATATTTTCAGATATTCAAAACAAACAAAAGATAACGGTACTTGATATCAAAGTAAGGGGTAAGTCCAAAACACATTTCTCTACTAATCATAAATGTTAACAAAAGAGTACCCTGCCGAGGGATGTACAAAATGTATAACAGCAGAGTTAAGCGAGTGTACCTCGTCTTCTGAGGTGAAGGTCATTTAACTGCCGACGAGTCTACCTCGTCTTTTGAGGCGAATGAGTTAAGAGTAATCATCAGCAGAAATATAGTAGTAGTAGTAGTAGTAGTAGTAGTAGAATTTTATTAGACTAAAAGCAAGATACGTACAATATAATTTACAAATGTGGACCATTCAGCCAGCAAGCCGTACGTGTTATTGACAGTCCGTTACAATAAATTAATGTATTTTGAAATTCACGATGGGTTAAAGCAAGGCGATGCACTATCTCCTCTACTATTCAATTTTGTATTAGAGCATGCCATAAAAACTTTGGAGAATCAAGAAGGCCTACAACTCAATGGTATTAATAAGCTGTTAGTTTATGCTAATGATGTACACAGTCTCGGTTGCTCTAAAAACAAAATAAATCGCAACACTTAAAAAATACCAAAAGCACTAGTGCGGTAAGTAAAAACATTTATTTTGAAATATTGATAGTGATACTGCAATTTGTATTAATTTCCAGCTTTCCAGGCCTCTTCTTTTCATCAACATTGCAAACATCGTCTAAAACTTTCTCCATAATCAGAAATAAATCCCAAATCAAATTGGTTTTACAGTTTTAACAAATATAAGATGGCGACATGACTCCATAGCAACACATATAGCCGATTCACCTTCTGAAATCTAACATTTATCTTCAATTATATTTATTAATATTTTAGCTAATATCTTAATTAATAAAATAAATACACATAGTGTGAAAAAAAAAGTATGCAATACTCATGTGGTAAACACATAATGGAATCTCGGAAATTTAAAAAAAACTCGGCGCAAAGGCCTGGTTTTTTTAACTTTTCAATGATCCGTATCAAGTGTTTACCGCACTCGTATCGCAATATGCTATACAACGATTGAAATAAGTAAATTAATTTACACAAACTATTGCAATCAATGGTAAAGATATATATATATATATATATATATATACTTTTTTTTGCCTGAACAGGAAATCTAATCACGAACCTTCACTTTGTGCCAATGCTCTGACAACTGAGCCAATAAAAATTCAGTGGGAAGAAAGCCTGATTTAGCACAGTGGCCAGAACATCACCGCGTAAAGCTGAAGGTTCTGGCTTCGATTTCGGGTTCAGGCATTTTTTCTCTTTACCATTGATTGTAATAGCTTAATTAACACTATGAATTTATTAAAATTAAATAAATTAGAATCGGCCGCGGTGGACTAGTGGTTACGCTCCTTGTCTCTGGTCCCAAGGGTCGCGGGTTCAAACCCAGCCGGGGTCGATGGATTCTTTTTAGGATGGAAAAATCAAAGGAGCAAGTCCTCCGAGAGGGACTTTAAGCCGTGGGTCCCGAGTCTGAAGATTTTCAGGCTCCTAAAATATCTTTATGCCTGAATGTAAGGCCTTTAAGCAAAATTTACCGAATTTTCCTGTCCTAGTACTACCTTGGTTTCCTAGATGTCAGTATGAGGCGGAACGCTGACCACGGACCACTCAAATGACAACTATAGGAAAACAAGTGTAACTAAAATTAGTATGGTTCAAATTCTTCCCTGTAGGAGGAGAACGCCTAAATCTCTGTTAAGGAAAACATGGGCTTACAAGAAGAAGAAATAAATTAGCGATAATGTTCATAGATTTTATTTTAAAGGGGATACGACAGGATTGCTGGAGTTCATGTTGACATATATTTTGTGAATGGAACATTCTTGAAGACAGATTCCTAACTTTTGAATATGTGAGAGAGTATCGCAGCAAATATCACTCTCTACGTCACATGTGAAATCAAATTTCTCAGCCAATAAAAATTCAATCTAATAACACATTCCTGGAGTGCATTTCTGTTGTGCTATGTACCCTTTTTCATCTCTCCTTTCTGCCTTAAAGATACAACATTCGCCATACATAGTTGCATCAAGTAAAGAAAAAAAAAGGAATGTTTACACATATAAATAGATAATAATAATAATAATAATAATAATAATAATAATAATAATAATAATAATAATGATAATAATGTTTTATTTATTCTGACAGAGTTAAGGCCATAAGGCCTTCTCTTCCACTCAACCAGCACAAATACAAATAAATATTTGACAAATATAGATATACACTATACTAATTATAAACAGTTAAAGATACAATAAATGTAGCAAAGTAAATGCCATGTACAAACAACATTTTATAGGGTAATAACAATAATGATACGATAATAATAATAATAATAATAATAATAATAATAATATAAATATGATACATTATACGGGAAACACCAATTAATATATATATATCTTACACTGGATAATAATGAAGTCGAGTTTAGAGCAAATATAAATTTAGATTTCTTTTAAAAGATGTCAATGTCCGGCAAGCCCCTTATTTCTTGTGGTAGGGAATTCCAGTTGCGAGAAGTGGAGATGGTATATGACATGGAGTGATGTGATGTCCTATGTTGCGGTATATTAAGCAAGAGACTATGTTGTGATCTTGTGTTTAAGTTATGGTTTGACGATAGATACTGGAAACGGGATGATAAATAATTGGGAATCGAGGTATGTAGGATCTTAAATAGGAGAATTAGACAGTGCGATTTTCTTCTCTCTTTTAGATGTAGCCGTGACAATTCGTGGAATAATGGAGAAATGTAATCGTATTTTCGAACATTAAATATGAATCTGATACATATGATAGATATTACATGTATGTACTATATATATATATATATACATGCAGGGTGTTGCTATAACTCCGGCAACGGAGGTGAGCTGATATATTGAGATACGTTATAATTTTTAATAAGGTACCGATGTCCGGAACTGACAGGTTTTCGCACTATGACTTTGATACACATGAGAAAAATCATGTTGACCAGTGCAATCAAAAACAATCGAGAAAATCCCATTGGTTTGTAACCTGTAAAGCATTCAGATATGTAAATGTTTTCAGGACGTAGCGTAGAATTATAACGTGTTCCTTAGTTACACAACAATTTGCCCGTTTAAAGAAGGCTCGGGCGTGATAAACTGCACAATCTGATGCAGAGGGTGGGAAACACGGCTAAGTGGATTAACTCGCCTCTTACATTACATATCTAATGTAAAAACTGCAACAAACACTCGGCCGCCATTACAAGGGATTCTAGGTATGTGTTAACAGCCCTACAATATCCTCTAATATAACTCATCTTTGGACGCACTTAAAATTTACAGTTCTGAACAAAATGTTACTGCTGATACCATCATCAGCATAGTACATTCACGAATTTAGGCCATTTGTTGAACTGTTTCCGGCTCAAGAGAAACACCATCCGAAAGTATTTTGAGTGGACGTCCTGGTCTTGTTCTTCCTGCAGGTTGATATCTTAACATTTGTTTGGGTATCCTCTGATGTTCCATTTGATGAACATGTTGCATCCATCTTTACTTGTAAACAGACATGTTGTTTTCTAAATGTTCCATGTGTAATTCTTCTAAGATTTCTTCATTTTTGTTTGTGATCTAGTAATGTGTATCTTGCAGTCCTCCGAAGGTATCTCATTTCAGCAGATCTAACATTCTATATATCTTTGTGTTTCAAAGCTCGTACTTCGCTAACATACAAAAAAGAGTTGGAAGAGCCAGTGTTTTATACACTTTTAGTCTTGAATGTTGTTGGACTAACTGTGGTTTGAAGATAGAATTTGTTAACCTCAAAATCCTTAAAAAGTTTGATAGATTTGCATTTACATCATTTTCTTCTTCATATGAGTTATTGCATTACTTATTTAATTAAATAAAAATAAAAGTTAAAGTTTAATGTGATTTTCACATTTATTAAAATATAAATTAGTTACAGCTGTTTCGGTACTTTGTACCTTCTTCAGACATGATAACAAATTAATAAATTTTGTCATTATAGTACATAACAACTGTAACTATGCAACCATTTTTTACTAGAAAAATATTCATCGTTTATATTGACAAATGAACCTTTTACTCTTTCATGCTCATCCTTGTATATCTTTTCAGAAAAAAAAAAACTTTACACTACATACTAGAGCATTCGATAAATAATGGCAACACTGTGCGATCCTAGCGGTGACCATTGTAATCTAGCAGTATGTTGTTGTATAAATGTGTAATATTGAAAGTGTGGAAATAGCAGTAATGTTTCTCACATTCAGTAAGTAATACCGCCCTAAAAAGGTATTCAGTAGAATTTGATAGAAGGTGGAATTGGGAAGTACTCGAACATCCACCATATTCATATTGTATAAATTCAATATACAATAACGTGACAACAAACTACCACAATGACAGGAAATTTATACAGGAGTGAGACAAGGATGCTTTTTATTGTCAATTTTATTTATCACTTGCTAATACCCGATGTGCGCTGCTACGCCTAAATAAGTGAAAATGAATGTGTTTTTACGTTTAGTTAAATACGCAGAAGGAAAAATAATTATAAATTTAAATTTTTTAGAACCCCGTGCTGATTACCCGGCGTTACCCGGGAATCTACTTATCCCGATCTTCTTAACATAAATGAACTAAAATACGAAAATTAATGCGTTTTGTTTAGTTAAATAAGTGAAAGGAAGACAAAATATCGTGATTATTTTTAGATACCCCGTGCTGTTTACCCGGCGTTGTCCGGGAATCTACTCATCCCGATCTTCTTGGCATAAATGAGCAAAAAGACAAAATTCGTTATTGTGAGTTATCCGTGAAACAATACCCGCCATGTGCTGCTATGCTTGCACAGGAATATACGTACTTGTCGCGATCTTCTTGGCATCAATGAAAGACAAGAATGGTTATTGTGAGTTATCCGTAAGAGATAAACATATGCTGTCGCGGACTTTTTTGTACAGCTTTTTGAGACATTCAATTCTGTGTACATTAATTTTGTGTATTTGTTATGGTTTAGGCGTCCAAAGAGCTACTTTTTTCACGTTTTCCACTACAAAGGGCGTTTTTAAGGGTGTAGGAGTTGAGTATCACAACTCTCTTATAGCTTATGTTCTTCCCGGGAATCTCCTGATCATTTTGCAAAAACCCCATCTCAATCGGACCAACGGTATTATATATTATATAGTGCATATTATACATTATTTATGAAATTATTGTATTGTCATCGGTCCTTTATAAGTATACAAAGTTTCAAGTTGATCCAATGTTTTTAAGTGGGTGAAAATCGTGTTAAAAATTCTGTTACATAGATACAGGTCAAGCTAATATAAAGCGTGTAAAAAAGATATTTGGGCGGCCGAGGAAACAATGGACTTGAAACCGGAACAGGTCATACTGACCTAATCCTGTAAAGGAAGAAGATGATGATGTGGCATCTGGCTGCGAAACATTGCTGGGCGGAAGAGTGGATGCGTTTTGAACGTAACTGTACATGTTGTTTGCAGTCAAGTGGAACGTCTTGGTTATTAGAACATCTCTACGTTTCAATTACGTCTCTTCATTAACAAAACATGAAGGAGATGGTTAATGGCAACCGACAACTAAATCACTGCATTATTAATTCCCTACACTGTTGTCAAACAACATAATATTCGTGTTCCTGTTTCAGGAATTCAGTTAAGAACCAATTATGTGTCGACACTTCCATCAAATTGTTGTAAAATTAACTCACGCCCCAAACAATGACCAATCACATGTCAATGAATTTTGATTAACAACCAATCACAGTCGCTTTTCACTTCGATTTTATCATAAGTATTACCACGAGTGATTTCCAAATTATGAATTTATCTAGAGAATAGGGAAATCAAGAGTGGCATTTGTTAGGACTATTTAACGAATAAAATTAAGCTGTTTACTCACAAATCATTGTTTAAATATAGTTATTTTAAAATATTTATATATTTAATGTAAACGGCGATGTTTGAAAACAAATGAGAAACGATTGGTATGCTTCATTTGCTTATTTTGTTCATCACTGCAACCAGATCATATTATTTATTACCAAAGGAACGCAATATTGTAAGAATGCATTCTAATGGAGAAAAAATGAAACACATCAAACTGTATATTAATTCATTTCTGATATCCTATGGCAATTATATTTTTCTGGAATGTTATCATCTGGGGGAAAAAAATACATTTAAGAAAATGCAAACAGTGGTTTCTTTTTTTAGTGGTATAATCAATTGCTACAAATGTTTTTATATTAACTCCCGCATGCGCTACGTGTTGACATTCATGCACTATATATACAATCTGGTAGCCGTGTTTCTTAAAGAGTCAGTCACTGCAAAATAATGCTATGACCTATTCAGAATGTTAAAAAGGAGGTGCTGATATCGCGTGTTGTGTGTGTTCAAAATAAGTATTACAGACTTCTAGGGGTTGTACTACACCTGTCGAGTCGCAGGAAGATCTTCTTGTACGAATTCTGGCGACAGCAGAAATTATTGAGCACACACCAGGTCTTGTGGGGCGTGTGTATGAAAACATGCGTCGCAGGTACACTTTGTGCAACGAACAACACGTGGAACCACACTTGTAGTACAACCCATAGAAGTATGTAATACTTATTCTGAAACACAAGACACACGATATCAGCCCATTGTGTTCCGATCTTCAAACTTATTTTACATCAAAATGGTACGTTTCCGGACATGGGTTCCTTATCAAAACTTTATCTGCTAAGTCCCCTCTACAACCTCTAGAAGTTTATAATAATTATTGTGAATCACCCTGTATGTGGGTTTAGAAATATATATTATGTAACACTTTCCAATATTGTTATTTTATCACAGTTCCAATAATGGATCATACTTTAATAGTAAAATGATATTAGAAATATATAGTCAACTAATTGTCAGGCTCAATAGTGGAACGGTTCAAGTCACCATGTCATGACGCAGGGATGAGGGACACATGCTAGTTCCAGTACCCTTCAGGGAATACATTTTCTCATGGAATTTTGACCAATACGCGTTTGGTGGACGTCCAGTATTGTGACACATTTGAGTAGCGGTTCTAGATTTATAAAATGAGATAGCGGCACGGGAATCAATACGATGACCACATATAACCTCTATACTGGCGTGATACCGTCCATCTAAGGAATGATACTTGTGTATGTGTGGCCAGCAACCGGCTGATAGATTAAGGGTCGCATGTAAATACATTAGTCTCTCCTCAAATTACTTCCAATCACCGGTGAGCTGACTCACCGTGAGCAAGTGCAAAGATCGAATTAGTGACCCACTAACTGGTCATGCATGAAAGTCGTCGTTTCCGTAATATTGGCAAGAAATTACCCAGAATTCTCAGCGATAAAACCACTTCCGTTATTTTCGTCTGCTAGAGCCACGCATTTACGCTTGCGTCCCGTAAATAATACCGTATACAACGACGTCTGCATTGCGCAATATTACGCCGATTTTCCTGTTCTTCCAGTTGAATTCTTTGGTAGACTCTATCAAATTCCTCTTCTCCGCGTATACCGAAAACAAGATCGAAGTCTTCAAGGTCCGACATCTTGGATAAAGCAGCAAGGTTTCAAACTACATCGGTTACCATCGGTTCCCTTCGGGATTCTCACGATTCGTTTCTCTCTTGAGTTACCTCGTGTGGTAGCTTACGAATTTCAACAATTATTATCGCATGAACAGATTTCTGAGTAAGCAAAATCGTATTAGGATACAACTTTCTCAGCAGAGAACGCCTTTTGCGGTCTAATGCGTTCATAGATTCGACCCTAAGTGTCTTGTAGGTCTATCACTCCATGCTGCAGTCAACCTAAAGTTCTTTAATTTTATTTAATAGGGATATGTCTGTCTGTTTTTGTGTTAGTTTAAAGATATTTGATTCCATCAAAATATTTTTTTCTTCTTCTTCCTCTACGCATGAAAGCTGGCAGCTGTTGCGTGTTCATTCACTACAGGTCCAGGGTATGGTGACGTCTTTCCATCGTAGTTGTGGTCTTCCTAAAGGCCTTTTCTGCTGAGGTGTCCAGTCACGTACTTTCTTCTCCCCTGCCTGGCAGGTCATGGAAGAAGGTCCATCGAAGAAGAAGAAGGGCTAGTAACTCACTTCCAAGATGTAAAATTATCAATTACTCACAGAAACATTCACGAAGTAGGTCGGACTGATCAAAATATATGCTAACAAAAAACTTTCGAAGGTGACAATAACAATTGTTGCAGTGGTTTATGCCACTTTTCTTTTATATAAATATACTTATATATTGGTTGTGCAGTGAGTGGTCTGATGGCAGACTCGAGCACGTGTGGAGTGTCAGAACCACTGGTTCATCTACAAGGAGAAGAGTCAGTGGCTCAGGCTGTTTCAAACCTCGGAGACTCAGATGATGACGGGGGCGCTATGGTAACATTTACTTCACTTTGTAGTCACCTATCTTTTGTAGCCCAGACTCAGTTAGTAAACTGCAAAGCAATGAAGCTGCTGAGGTTGTTTTTCTGAAAAGATTTTTGAAAGAAAAATACAAATCTTCACCGATCTTATCTAATGTCCATGACCAATATATAGAGGAACTTCGGGTAATTTGGACCCCTGTTTTGAATTTGTTGTTTTTCTTCTTTTAATTAAGGGGGTTTGAATTTTGTTTAATTACAGTGATTATCATTAGTGTTGTAACTATGAAATAGCATTGTTATTTTATTCAAATATGGAAACATCTTCATAATTTATAAACTTTTTTACATTACAAGGAAATATCTATATTTAATTAATGTTGGGAGGTATAATCATTAAAATTCATCGGAGAACATATTGTTTAAACAACTCACCTCATAGGATTCATGCTTCCATGATATCGCGATTTCAAACATAGTCATGTTCATCGTCAGCCATAACTCCAACTGATGAAATTCTTCGGCCGTCAACTATTCTATTGTCGCCATCTTCAGTGCTGCCATCTATGGTTGAATTTATGAACTTCGAAATCAATGTAATTTCGTTAGGGATATCAAAATTCATTGATCTATTTTTGTTTTTCTGAATGTATATTTTTTCCCAAACTGTCAATTCCAAAGGTTTCTCTACTTGTTTTAAAAGTTTAGCTTCTCTTCCAATTTTATGATGTTCTAATAAACTATGTGCAGCAATTGCAGATTTTTCAATTTCACAATTTTTAATATTTCTGAAATGTTCTTTTGTCCGAATTTCCAAATTCCTTTTTGTTTTTCCTATATAAACTTTATTGCAATCTTCACAATTTATTTGATAAATTCCAGATTTCTTACTGTCTGGAACATTGACTTTTTTATTGGTACTTAGAAGATTACCCAGACTAAATTTATTTATTGGTGCCAAAGAAATGTTATATTTGTCAAAATTTTTTTGAAATTTCCTATGCATTTCAGGATGGTAAGTAATTTTCTTGTATTTTGTTTTTTCTTTTCTTTGCAATTTTGTAGAGTAGTATATTCATTAAGTCTTTTATTGTGTTTGAATTTCTTCAACTTATTTATAATTAATTCTTTATCAAAACCATTTAATCTAGCAGTGTTTAAGATATGTTTAAACTCTTTATTGAAATTTTCTTCGTTTAATGGTACATTTGTCAATCTGTAAATTAAGCTATTGAATATTGCATGCTTATGAGCAATGTGACCCTCCATGGTATCTTTACCTTGTCGTGGTGGAGTGGCTTGCGTGCTTAAATGATCCTGAGAGCTATGCCGGCGGTAGCATTGCTGCCGATAGGGTTACCCATGCCGGACTGGTCGAAGGTGATAAGCCAGACGAAAAAAGTACCTTGGGCGAAAGAGTGACGATCTTTCACCGTAAAAATACAACCGTCAAGAAATGCGGACATGGGTTCATCTGGGGTAAAATTTTCCGGAGGTCAAATAGTCCCCCATTCGGTTCTCCGGGCGGGGACTACTTCAGGGAACCCATGCCAAAGGCTCAAACACAGGGACATGTTCCTAGGAACATGGAATGTTAGGACTTTATACAATAGTGGGGCACTAGAGATATTAACGCGGGAACTAGATAAATCGCCCTTGGATATAGTCGCTTTACAGGAAATTAGGTGGCCAGGAGAAGGTAGTCAGGAATCAGGAACCTTTGCATCATTCTATGGGGGTGCAGAAAGACCTGCATTTGGAACGGGTTTTTAGTCAGAAGGAGGATCCTATCCGCTATCCGAGATATTAAGTTTGTTAATGATAGGATATCATACATAATTCTAAAGGGTAAACGGCATGATTTTATAATTGTAAATGTACATGCCCCCACAGAAGATAAAGATGACAAGATCAAGGATGAGTTCTATGAAGAATTAGAATGCTTATTTGATAGCCTTTCACGATATCATATGAAAATTGTCTTAGGAGATTTTAATGCAAAAGTGGGGCGGGAAGATATATTCAAACCAACAATAGGCAAATTCAGTCTTCTTGAAGATAGTAACGACAACGGGGTTAGATTAGTCACATTTGCCACATCAAAGAATCTCATTGTTAAGAGCACAACATTTCAGCATAAGGATATTCATAAATACACCTGGACATCCCCAGATGGAGAAACTCGGAACCAGATAGATCATGTATTAGTGGATAAACGCTGGCACAGTAGCATCATTGATGTTAGATCAGTTAGAGGGACAGACTGCAATTCTGATCATCATCTGGTCAGAGTGAAAATCAGACAACGGCTATCGCTTATGAGAGGAACGAATGCTAAAGATGATTCTGTAAAATATGAATTAAAAAACTTGAGAAATGATGAAATGCGGCAAGAATACCAAATCAAAATTGCTAATAGATTTGAAGTACTGGAATCTTCAGATGACAATGTGGCAAACGAAGAAGAAACTGGTATAAATAAAGAATGGGAGGCTATAAGAGATACTATTAAATTGTCAGCATCAGAAAGCATTGGTTGTTTAAAAAAGAGGCAAAACAAGAAATGGTTTGATGAGGAATGTGCCGACATTGTAAAGAAAAGAAAACTAGCAAAAATTAAATGGTTACACGAGCCAAATGAGGTAAATTTAGAGCAATTGGGTAGTATTAGACGGGAAACCACTAAGTTACTAAAGAGTAAAAAGAGGGAATATTTGAGAGAGAAGATTAATGATCTTGAAATGAATGCAAAAAGTAGGAACATTAGAGAATTATATCAGGGAATTAGTATAGAGAAGAAAGGGTTTCAGGCTAGAACAAACATAATTCGAAATGAAAATGGGGATATGATTGCAGATTCTAGGAGTATATTAAATAGATGGAAAAGTTACTTTAATCAGCTATTAAATGTACATACAGAACAGGACATTGAGGAGGATAAGTTACAGACAGCAGAAATGCTAGTCGCAGAGCCAAGTGCATTAGAGGTCGAAATGGCGATTGAAAAATTGAAGATGTATAAAGCATCAGGTTCAGATGAGATCCCAGCAGAACTCATAAAATCAGGAGGAGAAAAATTGATAGACAAAATACGCTGGTTGCTTAGTATGATTTGGGAAAAAGAAGCTCTTCCAGATGAATGGAAGGAATCAATTATCGTACCAATTTATAAGAAAGGAGATAAAACTGATTGCAACAACTACAGGGGCATCTCATTACTTTCAACTTCATACAAAATTCTTACAAATATATTAGTAAGCAGACTTACTCCCTACATTGATGACATTCTAGGAGATCATCAATGTGCATTTAGAAGAAACAGGTCTACAACAGATCAGATTTTTAGAAAAGAAATGGGAATATAATGACACTGTACATCAACTATATGTAGACTTCAAAAAAAGCATATGATTCAATTAAGAGGGAGAAGTTATATAGTATCCTGCTGGAGTTCGGAATTCCTAAAAAGTTAGTTAGACTTATACGAATGTGTCTAAATGGCTCAACGAGTAGGGTGCGTGTAGGCAAACAGTTTTCAGACACTTTTGAAATCCAGAATGGGTTGAAGCAAGGAGATGCACTATCTCCTCTACTATTTAATTTTGTACTAGAGCATGCCATTAAATCTTTAGAGAATGAGGAAGGCTTACAACTGAATGGTATTAATAAGCTGTTAGTTTATGCTGATGATGTAGTACTATTGGCCGATAGCGAGGAGATACTAAAGGCCAACACGCACACACTATTGAGTAACACTATGAAATTAGGACTGGAAGTAAATATCAGTAAAACTAAATATATGGTCACAGGTAGAAATTCAGTATATAATGGAAATGGACAGCTAATGACAAATGAGGGAAATTTTGAGGAAGTGGCTGAATTCAAATACCTAGGAACAATAATCACAAATAGGAATGAGACGCACAAAGAAATTAAACATAGGCTCAATTCTGGAAATGCATGCTATTATGCATTGCAGAGACTTTTGATGTCCCAACTCCTTTCAAAAAACGTTAAGCTGAAAATATATAAAACTATTATTCTACCAGTTATATTATATGGGTGCGAAACATGGACTCTTACTTTACGGGAGGAAAGGAGATTACGAGTATTTGAGAATAAAGTTCTTAGGAAAATTTTTGGACCAAAGAGAGATGAACAGACAGGTGAATGGAGGAGACTACATAACAATGAACTACATGGTCTTTATAGGAAGCCAGATATAATAAGAACAGTAAAGTCTCGTAGACTGCGATGGGCAGGACATGTTGCACGTATGGGGAATGAAAGACGTGCATGGAAGCTTCTTGTAGGAAAGCCAGAGGGAAAACGCCCAGTTGGTAGACCAAGAATGAGGTGGGAGAACAACATTAACTATGATTTGAAGGAAGTAGATTATACAGGGAATGATTGGAAAGCATTAGCTCAGGATAGGGATGTATGGAGAGCTTATGTCCGCGCGGCCATGAACCTACGGGTTCGATAGTGCCAGTGAGTAAGTAAGTAAGTAAGTAAGTAATTCAATGATGAAAATTTGGAACAAATTTTACACCATCCTGAATAATTATATATTTTGATTTGAAATGAAATATCGAATACCGGTGTACCGTAACTATGTGGGAAAGATGGAACAAGGAGGACAAACAAGGAGAAATCGATTTATAAAAAGTATGAAGGCTATGAGAGCTCAGTAATTCTGTATCGACGTAAATCTTGGAGATCGGACGAGGATTCAATCAGCAGAAATGAAATTTTCTCAGCTCAGTTAGTTGATGCTCTTCGTCTGATAAAATCAGAAATCAAGACATGACGAAGGAAGAAAATGAACATGTCTTCTTCTGACAACCAACTCTCAGAATTGTCTACAATTTTTAATTTCATATTTTATGACTGGAATGATTCCATTTATAATTTGATACGCATCTGTAAAACATAAAGTCATATAAAATGTATATGACAATTGCATATCTAAAATTAAGATTGGTAATAAATGGTCACAAGGTTTTACGATAAATAAAGGTCTTCGTCAAGGTTGTTGACTATCACCGACTCTGTTTAAAATATATGTACATGAAATATTAAAGAATTGGAGGAGAAAATGTTCAAGCTTGGGAATTCCTATTTCAAACAACAAAACTTTATACAACTTACATTTTGCAGATGATCAATTGTTAATTGCACAAGATTATGAAGATTTAGAACATATGACTAGAAAATTAATAGAAGAACATGATAAATGGGGATTAATTTTGAACATGAAAAAAACAAAATATTTATCAATTGGTGAACCAGAACAAAATTTAATTTTGGAAACTGGAGAAACAATACAATATTGTAGTGAGATCACATATTTAGGAATTAAAATAAATAAAAATGGAAGTTATGAAGAGGAAACAATAAATATAAAAAATGAAGGAAATTTTGCTATTGCTTGCCTCAATGGAGTATAAGTAATAAACAATAAATTAATATATATCATACATTTGTTAAAAGCATCATTACTTATGGAGCAGAACTTTGGCCATTATCAACAAAAACAAAAAAAGTATATTTTGGAAACGGAAATGAATTTTATACGAAGAGCAGCAACAATTTCAAGAAGAGAAAAAATTAGAATCTCAGTTATAAGGGAGAAAATGAAGATTGAAGACACTATTTTAGATTATATTAAAACTCGGCAATTAAGATGGTACGGACATGTCCAGCGAATGGAAGAGGATCGACTACCAAAATCTGTTTTGGAATGGAAACCTGAGGGAAGACGAAGCAGAGGTAGAACTAAAACCTCCTGGAGTCAGGGAATATGTTTATACATGAAGGAGAAACATCTACAACCAGGAGATTGGATGGACCGACAAAATAGGCTATTAGGAATCGGACGATGTCAAAGACATTAATCAACCGATGATCTATCTATGCATTTGTAAAACTGAAATTATATGTTTGGAATGTAACGTTTGAAATTACTATTGGGGATTTCCCGGGTTCAAATCCGGCGACTTACCAAACTAGTTGTAGTTTTATCCCTGGATTACCTCAGTAGCTTATGCAAGTATTAAGCTGCAATATCATTGGAAATGGTCAACCATTGTTCCTCAATACCATAAAAAAGTAAACCTATATGAAATATATGAGTATATACAACAAGGGGATATTCAGCACAACCTAATGACATATATAAATATGCAGAATGTGGTTAAGAGGAGTACCAAAGTAGTTAAAAAGGAGAAGAGGAGAGGGAGGGAGGCAAGTTTGGGAAGTGGTTTTTACAGAATCGAGGAAAAATGTTTAAAACCGAGCGATAGCGAGGTTTTTAATTTCCGAGATTCTGCAAAACACTTCACAAACGTGCGTTTGTACATTATTTTTTGCGCGATGTGTTTTCAAAATAATAAATAATAGTAAAATAATAACATAGTTGGTGGAAATATTTGCGTTCATTATAAACAATGTGACTAACGGTAACAGTGTTGGGCAATGTTTATTCAGTTGAAACAACAGGAGGCCTTGAAGAACAATTATTGATAACATGGCCGCAAGTCTGTATTTATTGTTTTTATATGGTTTCAAATAAAGTTCAGTTCATTTAAAATGCAGTGATTTGTTTCGTATAATGTATATTAACACTACCTTTTGGATATTTTATGTATACACAAATGTACGTAGTATACATAGAGGGCAGTGGATTTACTTCCCGCACGTGGGTGTAAATGTAATATTACAGTATAGTTATTTGTGAATTAAATATATTTAGTTTCATTGAAGTTTACTTCCAGTCCCAATTTCTTAGTGCTACTCAGTAGCGTGTACGTGTTAGCTTAGCATCTCCTCGCTATCGCCTATTAACACTACATCATCGGCATAAACTAACAGCTTATTAATACCAAACAAAATTGAATACGAGGAACCTTACTCCATTATAATAAATCAGTAACTTGAAAAAAGCTGTCAGCTCTATTTCATCATCGTCATCCGGTATCATGACAGCTGCCGCCGTCTTCCGGAAACCAAACGCCATTCCTCTCTGTCCATCCATTGATCTTCCCCCAATCCTCTGATATTCATAGCTTCTTGTACCCCTTCTATCCAAGTTTTCTTCAGTCTTCCCCTCTTCCTCCTTTATATTGGGATCCATTCCATAACAATTTTAGGCAATCTTTGCTCTGGCATTCTTTTGACATGGCCATACCACTGTAATCTTTTCTTTTCTATAATGTCTATGATGTCCGGCTCCTCTTGTACACCCATAATTTCCCTTATTTCTTTATTTCCTATTCTATCCATTCTAGATTTTCCAGCTGATCTTCTTAAAACATCCATTTCTGTACTTAAAATTCTTTTCATTTCCCTGGCAGGAATTTGCCAGACGTCAGTACCATATGTTAAAATGCTCTGATTTATGGTTTGTAATTTTGTAATTTTTGTAATATTTTTGCTCCACCAAACAGAGTTTGCATTTATTGCTTGTTTTGTTTGTGCGATTCTATTTTTATTTCCATTTTATTCATTATTTAGCTCTATTTATTAATTAATTATATATTCAATTACAATTTAAGAACGGGACCAAGCAATAACCTAGAGGCAAGTCGCGATACGACCATTGAGATTCAACAACTGAAAATAACGAGAAATGAAAGAAGTTGTAAGAATTGCGATCTTATATTGTGTACACCCTGTATTGGTGGCAGTTTATTGAACACAGCGCGCTGTTCTTAAGCACATTCTCGACTGGTTTTGATACAAGAATTGTGATCTTCATCAGAAGACGATTCCATTTCACGGTAGTATCCCCCCCTCTTGTGTTTGCAGTTTACGATTCCTTCGGGAGCCTTTGTCGTTGTCGCCCTTTGACCTCGTTCCCTTTTCTCCCTACACATATTATTCCCATCATCGTCATCAGTGTCCCATTCCCTTTGTTCTGGTGATTTGCCGCTGTCCCCTCTCTCCTGGGTACAATATCGCAGTCTCTTGAATTACAGCTAAGAGATAAAATGTGAATGTTCATATTACATCCAATCAAAGATGTATCTCCCCCTCTTACATCCAGTTTAAGGCACCGTGTATGTATTGTTTCAGTAATAAAGTATCATATGATGCAGTCCTTGTTTCGCATTAAGATTGTGTATTTTATTGCACAGAAATAAAAAATAATAATATTGTACTCTAGACAGGTAGTTTTCATTGTCAAGAACATAGTACAATGTACAGTTACGTGCATTGAATCCCAGCTACCCCTGCACTGCTGAGGTAAATAGCATATTCATAAATTTAGATTTTTTAATGCCCCAGGTTCTCCTTTTTTTGGACATTGCTGGCGTTTTCTCCTGGCATTGGCGTAATTGTAACCCACTTCTGAGGTTGGTGCGTCTGGAAAGCGTGGTTACGTTGCCCCGATGATATGATGGGTGATGATGATGACAGTGGTGCGCCAGGAGAGTCCTTAATCCAAAGCTTAATCTAAGATGAATATGAATTATGATGATTCCGATGGCCATAAGATGTTCGGGGAACGTTTGGGCCTTAGAGTTTCCTGACATTTGTCTTACAGGTGAAGAAAAACTCCGATAAAAACCCACCCAGGAAACTGTCCCGACCAGGAATCGATCCTGGTCCCGCTGAGTAACAAGACAGTACGCTACATCGACACCACAGCGGTGGACATTTTAAGTTAAAATATTGGAATAGATTTACCAAATTTTATTCAAATCAATTACGCGTGAACATTAAATTTCAAATTTCCCGCCGCGCCAGCAGTCATCTATCGCATTCGCCTTGACGGAGCCACATTAGTGGGTTATCGCTGCATTAGACGAAGCATGTGACAAAGTCATTGAATACCAGCTGACGTCACAACTCGAAAGCGAAATATACATGTCGATCGATAACCATAAGGTCGAATGAAGTTTTGATCTATCTATTCATTAAGCGGACCCTACACGGTCAACATTTATGCCAATATATTCCCACAATATTTCGTACAATAGTATTACTTGGCCAACCCACACGGTGCAATATTATTGTTCAATAAATTAGTTCGCGGGTGATACGTGTGCAGTTAACATATGGAATAATAAGAAGACAACACAGAACTGAACTGGTATTGTGCAATATTGCCAACAGACGACGCAATATTTACTAGATTGCACAATAAAAATCAAAATGTTTTTGATTGACTCAATATATTGCGCAATCTTTCAACGCGATCTACAGACGCTCAATAGTATTGTACAATGTTAATTATTGTGCAATATATTGAGGTAAATATTGATCGTGTAGGGACAGCTATAAGCTGATGCGAGACGAGAAATGTGATTGGTTGATTTGAAAAGTACAAGTACCTCAATGCTATAATTTTTTGAATTAATATTTTTATATTCATAATATTTGATTTATACAAGTTATATGTTTACAAAACACAGAGAAACAATATAAAATCAAATTATATGGTACACTTTGTCAGCTATAGCAAACTATTAATTTAAGAAGCTTTATTTATATCTAATTGAATAACTCAACAATTGAATGATTACAAACGTGTATATATTATTTGTGGAAATCAACAGTTGAAATAATTTAATATCGGCACTGAGTTTTTTTTAAACCCACTATTAATTTCCTTTCATGAGTTTTAGTTAGTCTAACATATAAAAATGGTTAATTATTTGTTTGTTTGTTCGCACTTTATGCGCGGCCATACCGTTGATCCGATTGTGATGGGGCTTTTTGCAAAATGTTCAGGAGATTCCTGGGATGAACATAGGCTATAAGAGAGTTGTGAAACTCAACTCCTACACTCTTAAAAATCGCTCTTTGTAGTGGAAAACGTGAAAAAAGTAGGTCTTTGGACGCTTAAATGGTTTACGCTGCCTAAACCATAACAAATACACAAAACGAATGTACGCAGAATAGAATATCTCAAAAAGCTTTACCAAAAAGTCCCCGACAGCATATGTTTATCTCTTACGGATAACTCACAATAACCATTTTTGTCTTTTATTGATGCCAAGAAGATCGAGACAAGTACGTAGATTCCTGTGCAAGCATGTCAGCACATGGCGGGTATTCTTTTACGGATAACTCACAATAACGAATTTTGTCTTTTAGTTCATTTATGCCAAGAAGATCGATATAAGTAGATTCCCGGCCAACACCGGGTAATCAGCACGGGGAATTTTAAATAATTACGATATACATTTATAATTATTTTTCATTTTACTTATTCAACTAATCATAACAAGTACATTAATGTTTGTCTTTCAGCTCATTTATGCCAAGAGGATCGGGATGAGTAGATTTCCGGACAACGCCGGGTAAACAGAAGGGAGTATCGAAAAATAATAACGATATAAATTTTTATTTTCACTTATTTAACTAAACAATGAAACACATTAATTTTCGTATTTCAGCTCATTTATGTCAAGAAGATCGGGATAAGTAGATTCCCGGGCAACGCCGGGTAATCAGCACGGGGTATCTAAAAATATAAATTTATAATTATGTTTCCTTTTACTTATTCAACTAAACATAAAATCGCATTAATTTTCATTTATTTAGGCGTAGCACCGCACGCCGGGTATTAGCTAGTGTTACTCATAAATATGGTTTGTCAAATTACTAAAAATGGAATTGAGCGATTGTTTAATATATACTACAGACCCATTTTAAATGATTATCACTGCATGTGCATACACGAGTATGAATTGCAAAATATTATTTTTATATACTCCAGTATTATGGTGGGTTTATCAAAACACATTTACAGTAATGGCTGCTCATAATATTTATAAACCGAACAATTTGGAAAAGATGTTGTTATAAACTATAAGATACCAGTACAGCTGCTGTGACTGCTGCACGCCACTGACAATGTATTAAACGTCAGTCAACTGTTAATTACAGTCGCGTCTCGACCAGTCAATGTTAAACTATTCATGGACCTTGTAAAGAGGGTTCAAAATCGATTTATTTTATAAACAGATTTTCACTAGACACATCTTTCTGTGCCTAAAGTTTTGTTTTGCTTCTCCACTCGTCTCTATCCACCCACTCCATGCCCTCCAGTCCTCTTGTTCTCATTCCAGTTCTTATTTCTTACATCCACAATTTTCGAGGTCTTCCTTTCCTACTTCTTGCAGGTGGACAACATTCCAATATTTTTTCTGATTACACTGCTATTTGCGGATGACCAGATAATAATTGCTCAAGAATATGAAGACATGGAGTTTATGTTCAGAAAATTACTGGACGAATACGATAACTGGAGTTTGAAAATAAATTTAGAAAGAAAAACATTTTGTATGTGATGTGGAACCAAAACCGAAGAATATTAGTAGATCAAAAGGGTATATTAGAGGATGTGAAGAATTTGAGTATCTGGGAGCAAAAGTAGATAAAGAGGATAAACAAGAAACTGATATTAAGAACAGAATAAATGAAGGTAGAGCAATAACAGTAATGATGAATGGAGTCTTATGGAACAGACATATAACCAGAAAAAAATAAGTTACAAATATATAATTCAATAGTGAGAAGTACTGTCACATATGGAGCTGAAGTTTGTAAATTTAACAAAAACTTATGTCGAAGAAAATGGATTTCTTGAGGAAAGCAGCAAGATGTTCAACATTATTAAAAAATAAGAAATACTGTCATACGAGAAAAAATTAATATTGGATATTCAAAATCAATACTCAAAAAATCAATCCAAAACATTCAAGACTAAAAGTGTATAAAACACTGGCTCTTCCGACTCTTTTGTATGGTAGCGAAGTATGGACATTGAAACAGAAGGATATACAGATACTTAGATCTGCTGAAATGAGATACCTTCGGAGGACTGCAGGATACACACTACTAGATCACAAAAAAATGAAGACATCTTAGAAGAATTACACATGGAACCTTTAGAAAACAAAATTTCTGATTGTAAGTCAAGATGGATACAACATATTCATTGAATGGAAGATCACAGGATACCCAAACAAACATTACGCTATCAACCTGCAGGAAGAAGAAGACCAGGACATCCACTCAAAAGACTTCTGGATGGTGTTTCTCTTGAGGCCGAAACAGGTCAACAAATGGCGTAAATTCGTGAGTGTACTGTGATGATGCTAATGAAAATCAATACAGATATAATTGTCCTTCAAAATATTCAGATAGGGAGATTCTTGTTACCATTCGGGTAGGTGTATACCGACTATTTAACTCATGTCCCAAATGGGAGTCAATGACCAATCACATTTCAATTATTTTTTATTTACAACCAATCATAGTCGTGTTTCGCCTAAAATTTACAACCTAAAGTTTAACATAATAAAGAAAGCGCCTCCTTTTTTACATTCTGAATAGGTCATAGCATTATTTTGCAGTGACTGACCCCCTAAGAAATACGGCTACCAGATTCTATATATAGTGCATGAATGTCAACAGAAGCGCATGCAAGAGATAATATAAAAACATTTGTAACAATTGATTATACCACAAAAAAAGAAACCACTGTTTGCACTTTTCTTAAACGTATTATTTTGCAGGAATTGACGTTGCAGAAAAATATAATTGACATATTTACATCATAGGACATCAGAAATTAATTAATACCTATAACGTTGGTTATAAATTTCTCCATTAGGGCGCATTCTTACAACATTGCGATTCTTCGGCAATAAATAACATTATGATTTGGTTGCAGTGATGAACAAAAGAAGCAAATGAAGCGTTCCAATCGTTTCTCATCGCCGTTTACATTAGATCTATAAATATTTTAAAATCTGTATAGTCAAATAATCATTTGTGAGTAAACAGCTTAATTTTATTCGTTAAATAGTCCTAACTAAAGCAACTCTTGATTTCCAAATTCTCTAGATAAATTCATTCCTACCTTCATGAGTCGTGAATTTATCCATAATTTGGAAATCACTCGTGGCATTACTTATGACGATTATTTAATGTACTGTCACTCTAGAACAATCTGAATTATTTTCTTTTGCTACTTAAAACTACTGTTAACTTTAATTTTTGTCCATTGCTCAACATCATTCCCAAATGTTAAACTTTAAGATTTATTACAAGAATTAAAGTTTTGATGATGAGTAAGAACGGACACTTCCTCGCTAGTAAACTTGGTTCAAATTGATGTAGGCAGATTGTCTTTCCTTTCACAATACGCACGCAGATATTAATCTAGTCCTTACAAAGTCTTTCTTTGGACATTACATGAAGAACAAAAATGTATTTTTCACTTTATATTTTAATGTGCATAATTATTTTTATATGAACACTAATTTATGACGTGGTGCACTGCTAGAAAAGTTCCATTAAGAAAATAAACACAAAAATAAACAATTGTCACAGATGAAACATGGTTGCTTTAGCCCAACGTTTCATCATGTTTTGAGAACCAAGTCCGGATGACTCACAGCAGTTGACAAAAATCAAGGTGATACAGGAATTACAAATCACACTGGAGAATAAATTCAGTACACAAAGCTAATGAAATTCAAATAAATCTTGCAAATCTATATTTCAATTTCCGTCAGCAATATCTACAAACCGGATGTTTGATTAGATCGTTTTCAGAGATTGAGAAATGAAAGGAGAGTATAAAATGAGCCATATTTTGTTGTAGGAAATTTCAATGAGTATCATTTAGATCGGATAAAGAATGAAGATATTACAACAGAGTTATATATATATATCATCATCATCATCCGGTATCATGGAAGCTGCCGCCGTCTTCCGGAAACCAAACGCCATTGCTCTCAGTCCATCCATTGATCTTCCTCCAACCCTCTGATATTCATAGCCGCTTGTAACCCTTCTATCCAAGTTTTCTTCGATCTTCCTCCTTGCCTTGCATTGCCTGTCTTGAATTACCTTGCCTGACTTGCTCTGCCTTGCCTTGCCTTGCCTGACTTGTCTTGCCTTACCTGACTTGCCTTGCCTGATTTGCCTTGCCTTGTCTGACTTGTCTTGCCTTGCCTAACTTTCCATGCCTGATTTTCCATGCCTGACTTGCCTTGTCTGGCTTGCCTTACTTGCCTTGCCTGACTATCCTTCCCTTGCCTGACTTGCCTTGCATTGCCTGTCTTGAATTACCTTGCCTGACTTGCTCTGCCTTGCCTTGCCTTGCCTGACTTGTCTTGCCTTACCTGACTTGCCTTGCCTGATTTGCCTTGCCTTGTCTGACTTGTCTTGCCTTGCCTAACTTTCCATGCCTGATTTTCCATGCCTGACTTGCCTTGTCTGGCTTGCCTTACTTGCCTTGCCTGACTATCCTTCCCTTGCCTGACTTGCCTTGCATTGCCTGTCTTGCCTGACTTGCCTTGCTTTGTCTGACTTGCCTTCCTTTGCCTGACTTGCTTGCCTGCCTTGCATTGCCTGTCTTGCCTTGCCGGTCTTGCCTTGCCTGTCTTGCCTTGCCTGACTTGCCTTGCATTGTCTGACTTGCCTTGCTTTACTAGACTTGCCTTGCCTTGCCTGGCCTTGCCTGACTTGCCGTGCATTGCCTGACTTGCCTTGCCTTGCCTGATTAGCCTTGCATTGTCTGACTTGCTTTGCCAGACTTCTCTTGCCTTGCCTGAATTGCCTTGCCTTGCCTGACTTGCCTTGCATTGTCTGACTTGCCTTGCCTGACTTGTCTTGCCTGACATGCCTTGCCTTGCCTGACTTGCCTTGCTTTGCCAGACTTGCCTTGCCTGCCTGCCTTGCCTGACTTGCCGTGCATTGCCTGACTTGCCTTGCCTTACTTGCCTTGCCTTGCATTCCCTGACTTGCCTTGCATTCCCTGACTTGCCTTGCCTGATTAGCCTTGCATTGTCTGACTTGCTTTGCCAGACTTCTCTTGCCTTGCCTGACTTGTCTTGCATTGTCTGACTTGCCTTGCCTGACTTGACTTGCCTGACTTGCCTTGCCTGACTTGCCTTGCCTGACTTGCCTTGCCTGGCTTGACTTGCCTGACTTGACTTGCCTGACATCCCTTGCCTAACTTGCCTTGCCTGGCTTGTCTTGCCTGGCTTGTCTTGCCTGGCTTGTCTTGCCTGATTTGTCTTGCCTGACTTGCCTTGCCTGACTTGACTTGCCTTGCCTGACTTGACTTGCCTGACTTGCCTTGCCTGACTTGCCTTGCCTGACTTGACTTGCCTTGCCTGACTTGCATTGCTTGACTTGCCTTGCCTGATATGCCTTGCCTGACTTGTCTTGCCTGACTTGCCTTGTCTGACTTGTCTTGCCTGACTTGCCTTGCCTGACTTGCCTTGCCTGACTTGCCTTGCCTGACTTGCCTTGCCTGACTTGCCTTGCCTGACTTGCCTTGCCTTGCCTGACTTGCCTTGCCTGTCTTGTCTTGCCTGACTTGCCTTGCCTGACTTGTCTTGCCTGACTTGCCTTACCTGACTTGCCTTGCCTTGCCTGACTTGCATTGCCTGACTTGACTTGTCTTGCCTGACTTGCCTTGCCTGACTTGCCTTGCCTGACTTGTCTTGCCTGACCTGCCTTGCCTGACTTGCTTTGCCTTGCATGACTTGTCGTGCCTGACTTGCCTTGCATGACTTGTCTTGCCTGACTTGCATTGCCTGACTTGACTTGCCTTGCCTGACTTGCCTTGCCTGACTTGCCTTGCCTGACTTGCCTTGCCTGACTTGCCTTGCCTGACTTGCCTTGCCTGACTTGCCTTGCCTGACTTGTCTTGCCTGCCTTATCTTGCCTGACTTGCCTTGCCTGACTGACTTGTCTTGCCTGCCTGCCTTGTCTTGCCTGACTTGCCTTGCCTGCCTTGTCTTGCCTGACTTGCCTTGCCTGACTTGCCTTGCCTGACTTGCCTTGTCTGACTTGCCTTGTCTGACTTGCCTTGCCTGACTTGCCTTGTCTTGCCTGACTTGCCTTGCCTTTCCTGACTTGCCTTGCCTTTCCTGACTTGCCTTGCCTGACTTGATTTGTCTTGCCTGACTTGCCTTGCCTGACTTGACTTGACTTGCCTGACTTGCCTTATCTTGCCTGATTTGCCTTGCCCTTTCTGACTTGCCTTGCCTGACTTGCCTGGCTTGACCTGTCTTGCCTTGCCTGGCTTGACTTGTCTTATCTGAATTTCCTTGCCTTGGCCGACTTGCATACCTCGCTTGACTTGCCTTGCCTGACTTCCCTTGATTTGCCTTGCCTTGGAACACTAATTTTTTCTTCGGTACTAATTTTTCTCGTTTTACTCGGCGTTATAAACTGGGAAGAAGGCACAAGAGACACGTGTTATCCAATCAAAATTATTACAACAAATGACAAGTTGAAACAATAATATACCGATCGTGACGATGGAGGCATTTATCAAAGTACATGTCGGCACAATTGAAATACGACAACTTTAGGGTTAGTGACAATAAGGTTTGTTTTGTTTTGATATTTATTTGTCCATTTGGTTTGAATCACTATTTGTAAAAACCTCCTTGGCACCTGCCTGCAGTTAAAAAATCTGCCGATGCGTTAATAAAGGACACTAATCCTTCTAATACACCGAGTGGATCCGCGAACAAGGACATTTTTAGCCGCGAATACTGGAACTGTGTCGCAATTTGTAACCCGCGAATAAAGAGTTTTTACTGTATTCACAAATGTATGTCAGACACTAAGTACTCTCTATACGCCCTTGTAACTTTATAAATATAATGGACTATTGCTAGTAACGGAGGGAATGGAAATCAATTTCTTCACTGTTTTATTAGAGGCTACCTAATACCAGGCGTGTGCAGCTACGCCTAAATAAATGAAAAGTAATGTGCTTTTATGTTTAGTTGAATAACTGAATGGAAAAATAACTATAAATTTATATTTTTAGATACCCCGTGCTGATTACCCGGCGTTGGAAGGGAATCTGCTTATTACGATTTTCTTGACACAAATGAGCTGAAATACGAAAATTAATGGGTTTTATGTTTAGTTAAGGAAGTAAAAAGAAAAATGTATATCGTAATTATTTTTAGATACCCCGTGCTTTTACCCGGCGCTGTCCGCGAATGTACTCATCCCGATCTTTTTGGGAAAATGAGCTGAAAAACGAAAATGAATGTACTTCTTATGATTAGTTGAACAAGTAAAATGAAAAATATTTATAAATGTATATCGTAATTATTTTAACATTCCCCGTGCTGATTACCCAGTGTTGCCCGGGAATCTACTTATCTCGATCTTCTTGGCGTAAATGATCTAAAGACAAAATATGATATTGTGAGTTATCCGTAAAAGAATATCGCCATGTCCTGCTATGCTTGCACAGGGGTCCACGTACTTGTCTCGATCTTCTTGGCGTCAATGAAAGACAAAAATGGTTGTTGTTATTATTATAAGTTATCCGTAAGACATAAAAATATGCTGTCGTGGACTTTTTTGTAGAGCTTTTTGAGATATTCAATTCTGTGTACATTAATTTTGAGTATTTGTTATGGTTTAGGCAGCGTGAGCCATTTAGGCGCCCAAAGAACTACTTTTTCACGTTTTTCACTAAAAAGGGCGATTTTTAAGGGTGTAGGAGTTGAGTATCACAACTCTCTTATACCCTATGTTCATCCCGGGAATCTCCTGAACATTTTGCAAAAAAACCCATCACAATCGGATCAACGGTATGGCCGCGCATAAAGTACGAACAAACAAACATTCATTTTTATTAGAGATGTCACATTGATTGAATTCCATTGTCTCAGTATAAGTTCGTCAAACATACATGAATATACCAACTCTAAATAATGTAATTATTTCAAAAATTGAAAAATGTACCATACCTATGGTTAAAAGTGCATGTCGTAACTGTCCTTTCTTTGACACTAGTGGAAGACAGTAGTTTAGTTGCATACCTAAAACAAAAGAAAATTAACACTTGAAATACAGAGTGATTCAGAAATTCGAAATACACATTTGTGTGACTGTAGCGGATAAAGTAAACTAACATCCTAAAAAAAGGCTCAACTGCACTTCTACTAGCGCTTGATTTTTTCAGTTATAATTGTCGTAAACTATAGCTCTTCTTCTGTATTTACTAACATTATTTAATATTTTAAACTTTTTCAAACAATTTCTATAACATTATTAGACAATTTTGAAGTATTTATTTAAATATGCAAATCACAATATTATGACACTGTTAGACAATATTGTGATGCTAACTGCTATTTTCTCAACAGAGTATATTACTTAGTCTATGGTTTTTCTATCGCTGGTTGGATCAGCGTTAGGGAGTGATAAGTAAGTGTACACCCATTTTAATTAACGTTTGATAATTTTAATTATTAATAACATTTTTTAACACAGATTTGGGAATTAATTGCAAATATTCGTCATTTAAATTTCATAGCAACAGATGATAATCGATATGTGGTTCGATTGTGGGTTATCGCTGCCTCTATAAACTCTGGCGCATGCGCACTGTAGTTATTTAAATAAATATTGTTGTATTGTTGCTTAGATCAGTTGGAACACAATTCATAATTTGTTGACATGTCTGAAGAAGGTACAGTGTACCGAAACAGCTGTCACTGAATTATATCTCAATAAATATGAAAATCAAATAAAACTACGTTTTATTTTCATTCAATTAATAAAAAATGAAATTGTAACATAGGTTTGCCTTGACCACCGAAAAAAACGAGGATTTGTACTCGGGACTTCCCAAATACAACTCTTAATTTCTGCCGGCTAGGCCAATTCACTTGGTAAAAAAACTTATTTTTGACGATTTCCCTTTGGATTGAAAGTTTCACCCAGTATTGCAACATTTACTACATTTGTTGAAGACTTGAATCAATACAAACTTGAAGTTCACAAGAATACAGTTTCAAAGTAAGTTTCTTAACTATGACGTCATGTTTTTACCTCAAAATTTCTGAAAATACTCAAACCTGAAACCCAACTTTTATTTATCTTCATTCTTTTATATTACGTCATAATAATAAATTTATATTCCCAGATTCAACTTGCTTTCGAATGTTTGTTTACTAGTTTTAAAGTATTTTCTAAAATCAACTTCCATCTTGAAGAGTTGGATATTTTGAAATGCATTTCCATATTATTATCAGAACCACAATATGTTCCAACAACCAACTAAATAAGTTATGCTACTGTTTATTTAAGCTTACACTAACGTGTCTAAATGGCACAAAGAGGACGGTGCCTATACGAAAACAGTTTTCGGATACTTTTGATATTAACAATAGCTTAAAGCAAGGAGATGCACTACTTCCTCTACTATTCACTTTTGTATTGGAGCATGCCATCATATCATTGGAGAAAGAAGAAGGCCTACAACTCAATGGTATTAGTTTATGCTGGTGATGTAATACTATTGGGTGATAGCGAGGAGATACTAAAGGCCAACACGCACACACTACTGAGTAACACTAAGAAATTAGGACTGGAAGTAAATATCAATAAAACTAAATATATGGTCACACGTAGAAATACATTATATAATGGAAATAGACAGCTAATGACAAATTAATGAAATTTTGAGGAAGTGGCTGAATTCAAATACCTAGGAACAATAACCACAAATAGGAATGAGATGCACAAAGAAATTAAACATAGGCTCAATTCTGGAAATGCGTGCTATTATGCATTACAGAGACTCTTGTCATCCCAACTGCTTTCAAAAAAGGTTAAACTGAAAATATATAAAACTATTATTCTACCAGTTATATTATATGGATGCGAAACATGGACACTTATTTTAAGAGAGGAAAAGAGATTACGAGTATTTGAGAATAAAGTTCTTAGGAAACATTTTGGGTCAAAAAGAGATGAACAGACAGGTGAATGGAGAAGACTCCATAACAGTGAACTACATGGTCTTTATAGGAAGCCAGATATAATAAGAACAGTTAAGTCTCGTAGACTGCGATGGGTAGGACATGTGGCACGTGTGGGGGATGAAAAATGTGCATGGAAGCTTCTTGTAGGAAAACCAGAGGGAAAACTCCCAGTTGGCAGACCAAGAATGAGGTGGGAGAATAACATTAACCATTATTTAGGGAAGTATATTATAGAGGGGTCCCGCGCCGTAGCCGAGCGGTTAAGGTAGGAAGCCTTGGCGCAGAGCTACGGGACTTGCGCTGGTTCGAGTCTCCATGGGGGAAGAAATTTTCTCATGGTATTTCGGCCAGTATGGGACCGGTGCCCACCCAGCATCGTGAGGCAATTGGGTAGCTACGATAAGTAGCGGCTCCAGGTTGAGGAACCAGCTATAACGGCTGGGGGACTCGACATGCTAACCACATGTCACCCCTACACTGGCTGTTGATCATCTACCTCTGTGATTGACACATGTGGATGTGAAGGGCCAGCAGCCGGCTGGTAAAAGGGCAACCGCTGAAAAGTGGAAAGACCCTCATTCGGATATTATACAGGGGATGATTGCAAAACATTAGCTCAGGGTAGGGATGTATGGAGAGCTTATGTCCGCGCGGTCATCAACCTACGGGTTCGATAGTGCCAGTGAGTTATTTATTGTTTATTTAAGGCGGTTCCTTGATGCAAGCGGTTAGACGTTCTCACCTTGGGGTCTTGAGATCAGTTCTCTGTCACTCCATGTGGGTCTCAAGGTGGGCGAAGCGGAGTTTGGGCAGGTTTTCTCGGAGTTTCGCCCGTTTTTTCCTGCTACAAGTTTCATTTCTCCATACTCATACCATTCATTGCGTCTCATTTTGTTCATTCGCCCGTGTGGTGGTGCGTCACACGTGATCTGCAGGCACAAACCTTTACTGTATAAATGTACAGACATCTCATCTCATCCCTCGACTTGACCCCATGTTGCACATGTGTTGAGGATATTATGTTTATTTTTATTGTTTACTTAGAAAGGCCAGCCTCATAGGCTACTGGTCAGCGTTTCTGACTACTGTTCAAGATGTCCCGGATTCGATTCCCGGTCAAACCATAGGATTTTTTCCTTAAACGGAATCATTCCCGTGGTTGCCCATGGTCTGGAATTTAGGTTAAGTTTAGGTTATGAACACTCCTGGCGCTTCATTATCATTTATCACCCATCATATCATCGGGGTAACGTAACTCCGCCTTCCAGGCGCCCCAACTTCAGAAATGGGTTACAATTACGCCAATGCCAGGAGAGAACACCAGAAATGTCGAAATGACAACCTGGGGCATGATACGAATGTGGTTAGCACTTGATACGAATCGAAGAAATTAAAAAAAAAACCCGAGGCATTTGCGCAGAGATTTTTTTTTTAATTTCCGAGATTCCGTTATGTGTTTAGCACATGAGTATTGCAAACTATTTTTTTACACTATGTGTATTTATTTTAGTAATTAAGATATTAGCTAAAATATTAACTTCGGCCGGGATTGAACCCGGGACCCTAGAGCCTACAGGCAAGGAGCTTAACCCGTAGATTGCTGAGTCCGATTATCAGTTACATCATTATTCACTAACTAACTCACTTGAACTATCGAACCCGTAGGTTCATGGCCGCGCGGAAATAAGCTCTCCATACATCCCTACCCTGAGCTAATCTTTCATTCCCCATTCGTGCCACATGTCCTGCCCATCGCTGTCTACCAGACTTAACTGTTCTTATTATACCTGTCTTCCTATACATACCATGTCCACCGCTGTGGTCTCGAGGTAGCGTGCTGTCTTATCACGCAGCGGGCCCGGGTTCGATTCCCGGTGAGGACAGGTTCCTGGGTGAGGTTTTTTCGGGGTTTTTCCTCATGAACAAATGTCAGGAAGCTTAGGGCCGAACGGTCCGCGAAAATCATCTGACCATCATCATCATCATACTTATCATTATCATCATCATCGTCCTTCACCGGTGTGGAAAGCAACGGGAAGCTAACATAAAAATCCATAGCGCAACAGACTTAGAAAGTCTTTAGTCTACCATCCGACTGCTGGCCTCACATCCACATGTGTCAATCACAGAGGTAGATGATCATCAGCCAGTGTAGGGGTGACATGTGGTCAGCATGTCGGGTCCCCCAGCCGTTATATCTGGGTTTTCTCAACCTGGAGCCGCTACTTATTGTAACTACCCAAATGCCTCACGATTCTGGGTGGGCACAGGTCCCATACTGGCCGAAATTCCATGAGAAAAATGTCTTCTCCCATGGGGACTCGAACCAGCGCAAGTCCCGTAGCTCCGCATCAAGGCTTCTTGCCACACCTATAATTCCGTAGTAAAGCTACAAAGCATAGCATGAAAATGCTTTGATTGCAGTAAAAGACCTGCCCTCGGGCAGAATTACTATGCAATGATGGAATACATACCACGTATCTTAAAATTGTAATATGTACGTAATTTTTTGTGTAATTTTACTATTCGCTGGTTGAGTGGAAGAGAAGGCCTTATGGCCTTAACTCTGCCGGCTAAAATAAAGCATTATTATTATTATTATTATTATTTTATTATTATTATATATTATTATATTATTATTATTATTATGTAGTTCACTATTATGTAGTTTTTCTCCATTCACCTATCTGTTAATCTCTTTTTTGAACCAAAAATATTCCTAAGAACTTTGTTCTCAAATACTCGATGACGTTATCAGTTTTTTTTTGTAATTATCTGGTGTTGTAATGCAAACGATGTGGTCTCCAGACGGTATTGTTGTGTATAAATGTAACAAGTATAGCATTACAGGAAAAAGAATTAGGAATTCTGAATGCGCGTTTTGTTGTGTTGTGGAATGTGTGTGTGTGTTAAAATGAAATAAAGAAAGGAGCAGAGATTAAGATCGGCATAAACATCTGATAGTGTTAGTAGCCTCTTTCCTTTCACTGAAATGCTCGCTCTCCATGTGGAATTGCTATTGTAAAAAAATGGAAATAAAAGAGATGCGGGTTGCAGCCCAGCGCCTGTTGCATTGCTCTTTCTGCTTCACAGAGATACGGGTTCATAATAAGGGCTTTGTTTCAGTGGCGGCTCGTAGCGTTACGACATTCCCTAAGGAAATAAGATTTGCTAACCATAAAAAGAGTTTTCAATTCTCCAAAACAAGACCCCTGGGGGGTCCGGTTCTTAAGCCCCACTCTGTGCTCACAACAGCAACAGGGCGCGTCCCCAGGTGACGGATCGGGGAACGGTCGGTGGTTTGCTTGGTCCAAACCGGGCCCGCGGGCCATTTTTGAGGTCGTCAGGACTCGAGGGACCTGACGTACCACATAGCTCGTGCTGCGCCCATTTCAGCAGCCAAACGCGTCCCCTCGGTGGCGTAGTGGGGAAAAGGTCGGTGGATCTGCTAGTCAGTCCTCCCTTCCAAGTCCGATGGACTCGCGGACCATGAGTGGGGTCAAAAGGAGATAAGCGCCCTGTTGTACTAAAGCTCACATATCCTGGGACCCACAGCTGCAACGGCGACCGCCGTGGCGAAGTGGTAGGAGACTGGAGATCAGAAGCTGCTCTCTCTTGATTCAATGAACCCGAGGACTTCTGTGGGGACACCATGGGCGATGAGCACCCTGGATGCCTATATTGCTCAGTGGGCTGGACTCACAGCAGCGGCACGACTAGGCCTAGTCTTGCGAACGGGCTGGTTGGGACAATACCGGGCGTAATGCTGGGAATTACCACCAGGTCTGTAAGCTCGGAAGAGGAGAAAGCGCGGTCTTTTGGGTGTGGGATTTGCGCCGACTCCTGGACCGAGTAACCTGTGAGGTCGTCAGGAGTTGAGCGACCTGACGTACTAATGCTCAGGCTGGACCCACTTCAGCAACAAAACACGTCCCCAGATGGTGCACTGGGGGAAAGGTCGGTAGATCTGCTAGACAGTCCTCCCGGTCAAGTCCAAGGGACTCGTGAACCATTAGTGGGGTCGACAGGAGTTGAGCGCCCTGCCGTACTGTTTGCTTACCTGTGGGAGCTTGCGAGCTCCTGACCGGCCCACAACGACAACAGGACACGTTCCTGAGGGGCAGACCAGGGCACGGCTCGGACCAGTGCAGAGGGGAGCAACTGTGCTGGTTCCCCGCTCAGTCTACGGGCTCGTGGACAAACTGTGGGGTAACCAGGAGAAAAGCACATGCATGTACTAAAGTGTCACACTGCGGGGCTTGAGGATTCAAGCCCTAGCTGGTCTCACAACGGCTGCAGGATGCGTCCCTGGAGGTAGAACAGGGGAACGGTCGGTGGATCTGTGACAGCAGTCCTCCCGGGTAGGCTCTTGGAGCCCGTGGACCAATTGTGGGGTCGTCAGGACCAAGCAACCTGACGTACTATGTAGCTCACCAATTTACCCGAATTGGTAACTCCAACACATCCTCTCGGATGCTGCTTTTACGTTTATGAAGTTCCAATGTGGTTTAGAAGTAGACATAGGGGGAAAAAAGTTGGCTGGGGGGTAGATCCCAGGGGTTGTACGTGGGTCCAACTGTTTCCAAAACAAGAGAAGTTGGTTCCAATAGAAGAGCAGTTGCCATTCTTCCCTCTAATTCCCAGCCATGGTCAATGGGACTCTAGGACATAAACATTTTAGTAAGCACCCTCCTTCGGGAGGGATGTACATCTATGGGTCAAGCTCACATACGAGTTCTCTTATTAATTAATTAAACTAAATTAATTATTTAAGTGTTTAAAAATATAACCCGTCAAACAGTCGTTAAAGTGTTGCATGTTGCGTTAAAAATAAGGAAACGTTTGTAATAACCATGACAACAATCAGCTGATCAATGAGTCTGAGGTTGGGAAGTGGTTTTTACAGAAGGGAGGAAATTGATTAAAAACCGAGCGATAGCGAATTTTGTCTTTTACCTCATTTATGTCAACAAGGTCGGCATAAGGAGATTCTCGGGTAACGCCGGGTAATCAGCATGGGGTATCTAAAAAAAATATAAATTTATAATTATTTTTCCTTTTACTTATTCAACTAAACATAAATGCACATTAATTTTCATTTATTTGTGCGTAAGAGCGAACGCCGCGTATTTGCTAGTATTATCGTATAAAAATTATACATGTGTTATTCTATGGCTACAATCATGACAAGCCGCCACTGAATGTCGAGAGAGAAGTAATTCACTTTGAATAATCTGGCAGTACGTCACAAACCAACGGTCATGTTTCACGCTCCACGAGTGTGGGTTGCACACCCTTGTCACCGTCATCAATAGCTTCACAACTTACACGACAAAACAACGGCCGCCGTGAAAATACTGAGGATGGAACAGATGAAGAAAGTTCCGAAACTAGTCTAAGTATAAGAAGATTATGTTGTGAGATAATAACATTTTATCATCTACATCTAAAACAAAAATATTAACTCTGAAAGGAAAATGTGCAATAAGAACAAAAATAGTGATAAACAATGTAATTATAGACCAAGTTCAGAATTTTAATTATTTGGCATATCATTTAGGCAATGACAGAAATTTATATAAACATACTAAAATACAACGATTCAATTATCTATGTGGCACAATTAAACGTACTTTATTGAATAAGACTAGAAAATAAAGTATTTTAAAATTTTACAAAGTATTGTCAGTTCCATCTCTTATCTATGGATGTGAAACCTGGACATTAACAAAGGCAGATAGTAAACAAATAGAGGCTGCTGAAATGAAGATGTTGAGAGCAATAGCAGGATACCAAAGGACCGATACGAAGATATAAGAACAGAACTAAATATATTTAATCTCTATGAAAGAATAAAATATTATCAAAATGCTTACCTTCAGCACGTATTACGAATGAATGAACAGCGCATACCAAGAAGAATGTATAATTATAAACCAAAAGGGAGAAGAATGTTGAAAAGACCACTGAAGAGATGGAAGGACCAATTCGACCTATAATGAGATTGGAACAGGCCATTGGGCTTAATCCTTGTTGTTAATGATGATGATGATGAAGTAAAGTTCAAATACCTTAGGACGGGTTACTGGCCCCAGTGGTAGGAAGTTGAACTTTCAAACATGGTTGCTATTAATATAAAATTATAGAATATTCACCTGAAAGGTCCGTCTCCTCAACTTAATTAATCATTTAACTGTAGCGCTTTCGGGACTTGTCCCATCATCGGCAGGATTCAAAACTGGTGTTTCACTGAAGATCTGGTAGAGGGGGTTGCATGTATTGGGTTCGTTTTCGTTTATCAGGCTGTCGTTGTGAGCTGCTTTCATGATTTCCATCTCTTCGAGTACGTTTATCTTCGCTGGATTATTTTCTCTGTGCATTACTGTTAGGGTGTTTTCAATATTTAACATGCGATGTCCTTCATGGATAACGTGTTTTGCTTAGCTTGATTTACCTTCTGCGTGAATGAAGTCTCGAAAATGTTCTTTGAATCTGATGTTAAAACTCCTGTTTGTCCTTCCTATATAAAATTTGTTGCAGTCCTTACATGTCAGTTTATAAACTCCTTTGCTGTTGAAAATGTTATTTTCTTCAATGTTATTGTTTATTATGTTGTTTAATTTGTTATTGGTTCTGTATGCTATTTTTACGTTTTTATCGGCTTTCTTTAGTGCATTGGCTAATTTTGTCGTTTCTTTTCCTGTGTATGTAAGTGTTATCCATGTTTTCTTGTTGTTGTCAGATTCTTTTTCTAGTTTAGTTATGTTGGTTATGTTGTTCTTCCTTTTTTTGTTTTTTTTACGAGCTTATCTATGAATTCTTCATTATAGCCATTGGTTTTTGCCATATACTTAATGTAGTTGAGTTCTTGGATATAATTGTCTTTGCTTAATGGGAGTATCAACATTCTACTGACTAAGCTATTAAATGTACTAATTTTCTGTTGAAAAGGGTGTGTAGAATTTTTGTTTGAATATTCTATAATTTTATATTAATTTTGAATAAACCTCAACGGAACACATCATGAATCTTATAAAAGTTGATGGTTGCTATTGCTGTAAGTACGACAAAACCCACTATCGCGCAAAAAACTATATTGAAGTTCGTCCCATTAGCGGAAGAGCAAAATCCTGGTAATCGTTGCATTTATTTGGTTGTAACCAAACTTGCTGGCAGTGGAGGTAGGTACACTTTGTCTTTGATGTACCCCCAAAGTCGGTTGTGGAATATCAAGTTCCCGACTGGTGCGGCAGGTCGATTTCTGCGGACTACGAACGAAACTGGCCCTAACTCGTAAAAAACCCTTGGACATCCACTGCTTTTAACTTTAACCCTTAAATTCGTAATGTATCCTTTTGGATGCATCAGTTGGTTCAGTTAATGTAATATTTTAGATAAATCAGAAGAAAAAGAAATAAATAACCACTTAAATGTGTGTGTAATTATACAATATACCTAACAATAACAGTTATACAAGATTCCGTTTTCACTGCGGTCCGCCACATTCAAATAACTAAGAGAAAACATTTGTGTTTTGCCAATTTAAGGGTTAACTACGGCACCAGTTTCCTTAAATTGACGACACCATCGATTATGTTTTGTTTACCTGAAGTTGGATTACTAGCGAATGCACGTTGTACGGTAATAAAAAGAAAATGTCATGATATTCCAAACACGTGCAACACTTTTTGCTTTATAGTCGCCATTTTCAAAATCATTGTTACGTCATCACAACAGAACATGAGAAAGTAAACTTTGAGCGTTCCTCTTTCATTTGATGTTATTTAACATTTTCCAATACTGTTATTTTAACATAGTTCCAATAAAATTCTCAAATATAGATACTTCTAAACGATGCCAGCCGTTGGCGATGGTAGTGACACCTACCTGGCAGCGGACGAAACGAGAATTCTAGATTTGTATATGTGGAAAGAATTGTTAATGTTTGTGCCAAGTCTAGAATGGTGTAGTGGGCTGCATACTAGTAGAAGAACTAGAATTTTTATTTTCACAGTATCATTATAATATCATTTCATGTATCATTCATTGTTTTATATGTTACATTTTGGTTTATACAATCGATTATATATATGTATAATGTTATGGCGGTTCCCACAATATTGTATGGATGTGTAACTTGGGCTCCAGTGAAAAGACAGAAGGATAGAATACAGACGGCGGAGATGCGGTTCCTAAGACAAGTAAAAGGATGTACAAGACTTGATAGAATAAGAAATGAGGATATAAGAGAAGAATTGAAAGTACAGCCTTTATTGGATAAAGACACGAATTACAGACAGAAATGGATTGATCATATGGATGGAATGAGTAAGGAGAGATATCCATTGTTAGAAAGAAATTATGAAGCAAGAGGAAGACGTGATGTTGGAAGACCTAGAAGACGTTGGGCTGATGCATTATGAAGTCGGAACGGGCAATTGACTAATCCCTGGAGTGATGATGCTGATGATGATGACAATCGATTATAATGCGATGAATCATTTGTAATTGTCCTGTAGGCTATATTCATTTACATTCACGTGTGATATTAAAATTCCTAATAAAAGTGGAATGCAGGCTTCCACGGCCGGTAATCATGGTAGTAAAAGATTCCGAGCTATGTGACTCGCAGTCGAGTCTACGACAGGGAAACAACAGCTTCTAGCGCTCGCCACTGAAAATGCCCTCCGCAGTTGAGGAAGAAACGCCAGTTATAGACCACGGCCACATAGCCCGGAATCTTTTACTACCATTCCTAATAAATTTAATTAATATATAGAAGCTTCAAGTAAAAATAAGGAAGTTACATTGTGTGTTAAAAAAATAAATCTGATTTTCTCATCTCTTGCAACGTACGAATGTGAAATTTGGGAGCAGAAAACATAGGATTACTCAAGAGAACATAAGAATCACGCGAGTCACAAAATTGGATCGTGATCGGAATGAAAACAAATTGAAATAACTTAAAGTAGAACCAGTTTCACAGCCGATCAGAATAAAGTGGATAACTGATGTTATAAGAACGCGTTTCAGTTGGATATTTCAAGCAACTGCATCGCTTGGTCATGCAGTAGATGGACGCTGTCAGACAAGTCGCTTGGTTGTTAAACAAACGTACCAACTTTTGTGAGTCCGCAACACACAAATTGGGACGCATCACGACAGCAAAAATTGATGAATCACTAAAACACACAATAATTACAAACAGGAATGAGATGCACAAAGAAATTAAACATAGGCTCAATTCTGGAAATGCGTGCTATTATGCATTGCAGCGACTCTTGACTTCCCAACTCCTTTCAAAAAACGTAAAAATGAAAATATATAAAAACTATTATTCTACCAGTTATATTATATAGATGCGAAACATGGAGTCTTACTTTAAGGGGGGAAAGAAGATTACAAGTATTTGAGAATAAAGTACTTAGGAAAATTTTTGGACCACAGAGAGATGAACAGACAGGTGAATGGAGAAGACTGCATAACAGTGAACTACATGGTCTTTATAGGAAGCCAGATATAATGAGAACAGTTAAGTCTCGTAGATTGCGATGGACAGGATATGTGGCATGAATGAGGAATGAAAGACTTCCATGGAAGCTTCTTCTAGGAAAAACCAGAGGGGAAACGCCCAGTTGGTAGACCAAGAATGATGGTGGGAGAATAACATTAACTGTGATTTGAGGGAAGTACATTATACAGGGATGATTGGAAAACATTGGCTCAGGATAGGGATATATGGAGAGCTTGTGTCCGCGCGGTCATGAACCTATGTATTAAGGCGACAAGCCTTGGTGCATAGGTACGGGACTTGAGCTGGTTCAATTCTCACTGGGAGAAGAATTTTTCTCACGAGATTTCGGGCCAGTATGGACCGGTGCCCACCCAGCATCGTGAGGCATTTGGGTAGCTACAATAAGTAGCGACTCCAGGTTGAGAAAACCAGCTATAACGGCTGGGTGACCCGACATGCTGACCACATGTCATCCCTATTCTGGCAGGATGATCGTCTGCCTCTGTGACTAACACATGTAGATGTGAGACCAGCAGCCGGCCAAGGGCCTTATAGGCCTGTCGCTCCATGGAGTTAATTACACCATAATTTAGAGAATTTTGTGGGACATTTAACATATGTAACATATAACTGTACGTAATACAGGGCAGGAGCTAAAAAAAAGTATATCGGTGCATTAAAAGATAGCTTTTATGGACGCTTAAATGACCTCCGCTGCCTAGACCATAACAAATACACCAAATTAAATATCTCAAAACATTCTACAAAAAAATCCGCGACAGTATATGTTTATCTTTCATCGATTTTATCTTTCATATCATTCATGCAAAGAAGATCGGGATAAGCAGATTGGCGGACAACGCCGGATTATCAGCACGGGGTATCTAAAAATAATTACAATATAAACTTATAATTATTTTTCTTCCTACTTATTCAACTAAACATAAAAACACGTTCAATTTAGTTAGGCGTAGCAACGCACGCGTAAATAAATTATATTATTAGATAGATCATCGGTTGATTAATGTCTTTGACATCGACCGATTCCTAATAGCCAATTTTGTCGGTCCATCCAATCTCCTGGTTGTAGATGTTTCTCCTTCATGTATAAATATATTCCCTGACTCCAGGAGATTTTAGGTCTTCCTCTGTCTCGTCTTCCCTCAGGTTTCCGTTCCAAAACAGATTTCAGATTTTGGTAGAATTTCAAGAAGAGAAAAGTTAGGAACTCAGTTATAAGGGAGAAAATGAAGATTGAAGACACTATTTTAGATTATATTAAAACTCAGCAATTAAGATGTTACGAACATGTCCAGCGAATGGAATGAAAATTATGTTAGTTACTAGAAAAGACGAATTTTAAGGGTGTAGGAGTTGCGTGTTGCAACTCTCTTATAGCCTATGTTCATCCCGGGAATCTCCTGAACATTTTGCAAAAAACCCATCACAATCGGATCAACTGTACGGCCGCGCATAAAGTACAAACAAACAAACATACAAACAAACATTAATTTTTATATATAAGATTTATTAATAAAACCAAGAAACAGTTTTAAATTAAAATATCAAAATCTCACACCGCTGACAATGAAGAAGTTACAATGTAATGTAAAGAATGACAAGGGAATCACTGGAGGAAAGACTAATTTTCGTGGAATGTTGAATTCCTTTCTATAGAAAAAGAGTATACGAAGGGGACAAGCGTATTGTACGTGGTAGTGGGACAGTTAGACGTAATAAAGGACCAGATGACAACACGAGCACGAATATAGAAATCAAGTTGTGTGCAGACATTATGGGAACAAGATTGCTTTCTGATTACATTCCACGGACTCGCGTCACAAAAGGCTCGTGCGTTACGTTTTGAACAATTCATGAGGCTCTAAATTACCTCGCAGCACAGGGCAACTTACCTACACAGCACACCTTTTCATAAACCTAAAATATTTTATAGAAATCTATGTCACGTTCTTAATTAGAATTATTGGAATCTTTCTTGGGGAAAGGAAAAACTTTCTTAATAGCTTTTTGCAATACATTATCTCGAAGACATAAATAAGTATGTTATAATGTCATATATAGACCCACTTTCAAATAAGATATCCAAAAATTTTAAACAATTGGAAATCAATGTGGCGTTTAAAACCAATAAAACTTTGAAAAATGTAATAAAAGTAAAGTAATCCCACAACAGACCCGGAGGCCCTTGGTGTAGTGGGAGGTTAAGGCTCCCACTTTTTCTAGACAATCGGCACTTTATGTCAGCCGGGTTGTCAGCCCTGCGTGACGGCCGCCTTTACCCCAGAACAAGCGTCTGGTATTCATTTCCGTTAGAGGCTGAGTCGACCCCAAGGTCATAGAGCCGCCAGACGGTTTGGGTCAATTTAAAAATCCTGACCCCAAAGGGACTTGAAAAATGTAATAAAGAACAATAAAACGAAACTAAAAAAAAGAACAATCATCATAAGTAATGCCACGAGTGATTTCCAAATTATCCATAAATTCACGACTCACGAAGTGAGGAGCGAATTTATCTAGAGAATTTAGAAATCAAGAGTGGCATTTGTTAGGACTATTTAACGAATAAAATTAAGCTGTTTACTCACAAATCATTATTTAAATATAGTTATTTTTTAAATGTTTATACATTTAATGTTAAACAGCGATGTTTGAAAACAAATGAGAAACGATTGGTATGCTTAATTTGCTTCATTTGTTCATCACTGCAACCAGATCATATTATTTATTGCCAAAGGATCGCAATGTTGTAAGAATGCACCCTAATGGAGAAATTTATAACCAACAATATTCTCATTATCATTATTACTATTACCAGTATTACTATTATTATATTATTATTATTATTATTATTATTATTATCATCATGGTTATTACAGCTTAGAGTCGGTTTCACCAACAGAGGTAACTGCATTACGTCAGTTTAATCTATGTATTATATATATGGGGAAAACTGGCGTAATACAATTCCCTTTGTTGGTGAAATTGGCCCTTAGACACAAAAAAATTCATTGGTAAAACATTGGTGGAATCTGTTGCAATGTATGGAAGTGAGGTATGGACAATCAATAAGTACTACAAGAATAGACTAATAGCTCTAGAAATGGATTATTTACACAGAAGTGCCAGAAAGTCTAAATTAGAACATGTCACAAATAAGGAAATTAGAAACATAATGGAAGCAGAAGAAAGCATAATTGAAAGAATTGAGGAGAAGGAATTAAAGTGGTTAGGACATGTTTTAAGAATGGAAGATGAGCGATGGCCGAAGCAACTATATCAATGGCAATCGACCGGAAATAAAAAAGGGAGACCGAAGTTAACATGGAAGGAAAGCATGAGGATAGCAATGCAAGCAAGAGGGCTAAGCATTGAAGATGCACAAGGTCGTAGGCTTTGGAGGTTTCGAACGAGAAGACGGCAGCACCTATAAAAACCCGAAGATAGATTATTATTATTATTATTATTATTATTATTATTATTATTATTATTATTATCATTATTATTAGTAGTATTGTTATTATTAGTGTTGTTATTTTTGTTGTTATTATTCTTATTGTTATTATTCTTATTATTATTTTTTTTATTGTTGTTATTATTATTGTTATCATTATTCTTGTTTATTATTATTGTTATTGTTGTTATTATGGTTATTGTTGTTATCATGGTTATTGTTGTTGTTATCATTGTTATTATTGTTATTATTGTTACTGTTGTTAATATTATTAGTATTGTTATTGTTATTATTCTTATTATTAATATTGTTATTGTTATTTTTATTATTATTGTTATGTTATTGTTGTTATTATTGTTTTATTATTATTATTATTATTATTTATTATATTGGTTGTTATATTATTGTTATTTTTTATTTTTATTGTTATTATTATTGTTGTTATTATTATTGTTATTTTATTATTGTTATTATTTGTTATTATTATTATTGTTATTATCCTTATTATTATTTTTATTATTATTGTTGTTATTATTATTGTTGTTATTATTATTGTTATCATTATTCTGGTTATTATTATTGTTATTGTTGTTATTATGGTTATTGTGTTATCATGGTTATTGTTGTTGTTATCATTGTTATTATTAATATTGTTATTGTTATTATTATTATTACTGTTATTGTGTTATTATTATTGTTATTATTATTATTTATTATTATTGTTATATTTATTGTTATTATTTTATTTTTATTGTTATTATTGTTATTATTATTATTATTATTATATTATATTATTATTATTATTATTATGTTATTATTCTTATTATTATTTTTTATTATTATTGTTGTTATTATTGTGTTTATTATTATTATTATTATTATTGTTATCATTATTCTTGTTTATTATTATTGTTATTGTTGTTATTATGGTTATTGTTATCATGGTTATGTTATCATTGTTATTATTATTGTTATTATTGTTACTGTTGTTAATATTATAGTATTGTTATTGTTATCATTCTTATTATTAATATTGTTATTGTTATTTGTATTATTATTATACGTTATTGTTGTTATTATGTTTATTATTATTATGTATTATTAGTTATTAGTATTGTTATATTTATTGTTATATTATTGTTTTATTATATTATTATTATTATTATTTATTATTATTATTATTTATTATTATTATATTATTATTATTATTATTATTGTTGTTGTTATTATTGTTATTATTATTGTTATTATTATTATTATTATTATTATTATTATTATTATTGAAATGTTATTATTATTGAAATGTTATTATTATTGTTATTATTATTATTATTGAAATGTTTATTGTTATTATTATTATTATTGAAATGTTATTATTATTATTATTATTATTATTATTATTATTGTTATTATTGTTGTTATTTATTATTATTATTATTATTATTATTATTATTATTATTATTATTATATTATATTATTATTATTATTATTATTATATTATTATTATTATTATTATATTGAAACGTTCTTCTTCTTGTTATATTAATTGTTTGTTGTTAATTATTATTATTATTAAGATAATGGATTTTGAATGAATTGACGAACGCTACATGTATTGACTTCTTATCACAATCTCTAATGTAAATCTACGTTTACAGAAAGGTGTAAATTAACTGTAATGACGAAGATACGCAGCTACGATAATTCAAGCTGCGCTCTACATGATGTCATAATATCGACATTTGCTCAGTGAATGCAGGGACTACAACGTTCCCCCCCTCACAACATCCTAATGACTTTCCTTTTTATGTTTCAACTCTGTTAGAAAATAAAATATCTTGTATAATTCCGTTCGTTACTAACAAATGTGAGAGGGAACTTCAGTTCGCTCATTAAAATATTAAAAAGTTTATTTCAATTATGTTATCTGCCACTTCACACTTCAAATTAAAGCTTACATCACGTTAATTATAACTAATATCTCACTCGTCTAATAACTAATTTATGTTTTAATGTGTGCGAACTCCATGCCCATCGCTACCAAGAACGCTTGTTCCCTCGCAACGCACACAAAGCGTGGCGTGGGTTGCGGAAAACATGTTAAAACCTGATTTTCCTTCTAGAATATTCGATGACTTTAATGCTCTTATGTTGGCAAATCTGTGTCGCCTTATTTAGGTAAGAGGAATTTAAATTCTCCAATAGCGAAGGAAAAATCATCCATTGCACCCATGCTCAAAGTTAACAAGAAGGGCATTTCTGCCGACCTTTGGCAAAAGAATTAAGGAAGGATCTAGTGAAGTGCTTTGTGTGGAGTGTAGCATTGTATGGTTCAGAGACTTGAACTACGGCGGAATGAGGAAAAGCGACTGGAAGCTTTTGAGATGTGAATATGGAGAAGAATGAAGCGTATAAAATGGACAGGCAAAGTAAAAAATGAACATGTGCTAGACAGAGTGGGTGAAGAAAGAACAATGCTGTAACTCATAAAGAAGAGGAAAATAAATTGGATTGGCCACTGGCTAAGAAGAAACTGCCTGTTGACGGATTTCCTAGAAAGAATGGGGAACGGAAAGAAAGTTAGAGGCAGAAAAAGACATCAGATGATAGACATGTTAAAATAAATTGTTTGTATGCGGTTACAAAAAGGAAAGCTGAGTTAAGGAAAGAGTGGAGGATGCTGAGTTTGCAGTGAAAGACCTGCTATAGGGCAGAACACTATGTGTGTATATATAATTACTAAATCTATGTTAATTAATGCGTAATGTGATTGTATTGTTTTCTATTATGTTGTTTTTTATATTTTTACTTGGCATTATTTTATTGGTACGGACTGTACGGCTTACTGCCCGTGCGACCCATATTTGTAAATAACATTGTATGTATCTTACTTTTAGTCTAATAAAGTCCTACAACCAAGAATTTAAAGCTATGTTTAAAAACTGCAATGAACTCAAAATGGAGATTCAGCAAGTAATGGATTCGTATTGCTTACCTTGCTTTGTTGACTCATGTTGAAGAAATAAATGAAGCCATAGCACAAAACACCACACAAAAATATAAAAACACTATCACACAAATTCACTCACTTAATATACTAAATTTTGTTTCAACTATAAACTAAAATTAATGCCGATTCTAAAAACAATGGGAGATAAACACGCGCGACCTTCACGGATCCGGAACAAACACAGCAAGTTGTACTTTCCGTATCGATTTTCTTATCGATTGAGAGCGCATTTTTGTTCTCATAGCGAAGCAGTATCCAAGTTACCGTGAAACCATGATAATTTGTATCATTGTAAAAGTAACAATAAAGATGGTCAGTGATTAAATTAACATCAGAAGGTGCCCTGAATCGACATTTTGAGTCCATGTGAGAACACAAGCGGTCTATGATTCTATTCTGTAGTTAGTACAAAAAATAAGCCAGAAATAAGGGCAGATAGATTTTTCAATTGGCATAAAAATATGCATCACTGAATTAATTATGTACATGAATTGTGTAAAAACTAAAGTGATCCCACTACAGGCCATAGGAGACCCTTGGGGTAGTTGGAGGTTAAGGCTCCCACTTTTTCTGAAAAATAATAATAATAATAATGATAATAATAATAATGATAATAATATTGATAACAATAATGATGATAATAATAAATATAATAATGAGAATAATAATGATATAATAATAATAATATTGATGATAATAATAATGATGATAATAATAATGATAATAATAATAAATATAACAATGATAATAATAATGATAATAATAATAATAATTATAATAATAATAATGATAATAATAATAATAATGATAATAATAATGATAATAATAATAATAATAATAATAATGATAATAATGATAATAATAATAATAATAATAATAATAATAATAATAATAATAGCTTTATTTTACCTGGCAGACTTAAGGACTTGTCTACAAGTCAATCAGCCCAAAAAATAGGAAAATTATTCTTACATCTAATTACCAATTAAATGAAATATTACATAGTATATCTACAATATAATTATATTTTTAAAAAATATGTTGATTTAATTCAGATTTAACAATTGGAATATAAAATATACATGATAGAAATATTACAAACGTCCACCGCTGTGGTCTCGAGGTAGAGTGCTGCCTTGTCACGCAGCGGGCCCGGGTTCAGTCCCTCTCTGGGACATTTTTTCTGGGTGAGGTTTTTATCGGGGTTTTTCCTCACCTGTAAGACAAATGTCAATCATATGGCCATCGCAATTATCATCATTCATATTCATCTTAGATTAAGCTTAGGATTAGGGACTCTCCTGGCGCACCATTATCATCATCATCACCCATCATATCATCGGCGCAACGTAACTCCGCCTTCCAGACGCACCAACCTCAGAAATGGTTACAAGTACGCCATTGCCAGGAGAGAGACCAGAAATGTCTTAAATGACAAAACTGGGGGCATTAAAAAAAAGAATCATTAGAAAAAACTATTAATGACACAGAATAAATTTAACTCTAGAGAAGAATTAGTTATTTGACAACAGGTAACTGTATAAGCGTGACTTGAAAGTGCCAAGTGTCACTTGATATCAGCCGGGTCATCAGCATTACTTGACAGCTATATTTGCCGCTAGAATAACCATCTGGTACTAATTTACATTAGAGGATGAGCCAACCCCGGGGCTATAGTGCCACCATTTTAAAATATTGACTCCACCGAGACTAGAATCCTCGACCTTCCGATTTCTAGCGCATTGACTTAACAACTATGCTACGGCGTGCCCCAGATGGATTGTGCATTTCTGTTATATAAGAAAATTGTTTCTTTTGCAGCACGTTTTAAATGGACGGTTTTCTTATACGAGACATATTTTCTAAAAATATTACTTCTCTAAATAACAGACCGGTTTCTCAAACATATAAATAATTGAGAAAGTAGTTAATGTGGAACAGAGAGGCACTTACAGCCATTTTTCGGATACTTTTGAAATTCACATTGGGATAAAGCAAGGAGATGCACTATCTCCTCTACTATTCTATTTTGTATTTATTTTTGGAGAATGAAGAAGGCCGACAACTCAATGGTATTAATAAGCTGTTAGTTTATGCTGACTATTTAACAAATGTTCCAAATGGGAGTCAAGGACCAATCACATTTCAATGATTTTTTATTTACAACCAATCACAGTCGTGTTTCGCCTAGAATTTACCAACTAAAGTTTATCATAAGTAATGCCACGAGTGATTTCCAAATTATCGATAAATTCACGACTCACGAAGTGAGGAGTGAATTTATCTAGAGAATTTGGAAATCAAGAGTGGCATTTGTTAGGACTATTTAACGAATAAAATTAAGCTGTTTACTCACAAATCATTATTTAACTATAGTTATTTTAAAATATTTATATATTTAATGTAAACGGCGATGTTTGAAAACAAATGAGAAACGATAGGTACGCTTCTACTGCTTCTTTTGTTTATCACTGCAACCAGATCATACTATTTATTGCCAAAGGAACGCAATATTGTAAGAATGCTCTCTAGTGGAGAAAAAATGAAACACACATCAATCTGTATATTAATTCGTTTTTGATGTCGTATGATGTAAATATGACAATTATATTTTTCTCGATTATTACCTGGGAAAAAATACATTTAAGAAAGTGCAAACAGTGGTTTCTTTTTTTGGTGGTATAATCAATTGCTACAAATGTTGACATGTAAGCACTATTATATACAATCTGGTAGCCGTATTTGTTATAGGCTCAGTCACTGCAAAATAACGGTCAGACCTGTTCAGAATATTAAAAAGGAGGAGCTTTGTTTAATATATGATAATCCTAACACTGATAAATATTTCGTGAAACACGACTCTGATTGGTTGTAAAACAGGAATCATTGAAACGTGATTGGTCATTGACTCCCATTTGGGGCATGAGTTAAATAGTCATAATAAAGAAAGCACCTCCTTTTTAACTTTCTGAATAGGTCATAGCATTATTTTGCAGTGACTGACTCTTTAAGAAATATGGCTACCAGATTGTATATATAGTGCATGAATGTCAACACGTAGCGCACGCGGGAGTTAAAAAAAATATTTGTAGCAATTGATTATAGCACCAAAAAAACAAACCACTGTTTGCACTTTCTTAAATGTATTTTTTCCCAGGTAATAACATTCCAGAAAAAAAATAATTGTCATATTTAGATCATAGGACATCAGAAATGAATTTATATACAGTTTGGTGTGTTTAATTTTTTCTCCACTAGAGTGCATTCTTACAATGTTGCTATCCTTTGGCAATAAATCATATGATCTGGTTGCAGTGATAATAATAATAATAATAATAATAATACTAATACTAATAATAATAATAATAATAATAATAATACTTTATTTTAGCTGGCAGAGTTAAGGCCATAAGGCCTTCCCTTCCACTCAACCAGCGAATAGTAAAATTATACAAAAAATTACATGCATATTACAATTTTAAGATATTAAGATACAGATTAAACAAAATACAATGATGATGTGATCTAATACAAACAAAAACATAGAATACAATAAAATTAAAATGATATAAAATAAAGTAAGTAGCTTCCTAGATGATTATTAATGGAATGCTCTATATAGTTGTTATGTAGTTAATGTTTTCATTGTGTCGAAGTTAAGATATCAGTTAATTTGGATTTAAATAATGATAACGATTGACAGTCCCTGACATGACTGGAAAACAAAAGAAGCAAATGAAGCGTACCAATCGTTTCTCATTTGTTTTCAAACATCGCCGTTTACATTAAATATATAAATATTTTAAAATAACTATAGTTAAACAATGATTTGTGAGTAAACAGCTTAATTTTATTCGTTAAATAGTCCTAACAAATGCCACTCTTAATTTCAAGATTCTCACTTCGTGAGTCGTGAATTTATCGATAATTTGAAATCACTGGTGGCATTACTTATGATGATGTAGTATTATTGAGCGATAACGAGGAGATACTAAGGGACAACACGTGCTGTTGAGTAACACTGGAAGTAAACATTTGTCATTAGCTGTCCATTTCCATTATATATGTGACCATATATTTAGTTTTATTGATATTTACTTCCAGTCCTAATTTCTTAGTGTTACTCAGTAGTGTGTGCGTGTTGGCCTTTAGTATCTTTTCGCCCAATATAACTACAGCCAGTAGATTTCGCAATAGAAGAAATCATTTTGGCTGAATTGAACTGTAATGTAAGATATGAATAAAAATGGAGAACACGTCGCGGATAAATGTATAAATAGGGCAGGTAATCGACATTGCCAGTCTCAAGACAACCCTTGAGGATGCCGGACGCAGTCTCTGGCGAAACGTCGGGGAACTACAAGACTCACGACCACGGCCTACAGCCCGGATATCTACTTCAAGATCATCATAATAACTCCGGCCGTGAAAGCCTAAGTCAATATATTAAAAATGGAAATAGTTTTTAACCTGTGTCCCGTTATATTATGTATATTTTGGTACACATTTTCGCAACAAAACTGGATATATTAATAATAATAATAATAATAATAATAATAATAATAATAATAATAATAATAATAATAATAATAATACTTTATTTATTCTGGCAGAGTTAAGGCCCTGTCTTCCACTCAACCAGCAATATATATGCCCAGATAAAATAAATCAGAACGAATGTAAAACAATCACGTAACTTAACGATATGTGATGTAATACCGAACGATATCACTAGATGTCGCAACAGAACTTAACTAGACCTATATAGGATGTAGCACCGAGTGATGCCAGTAGATGTCGCAGTAGAAGGAAAAAGATTTTGGGTGCATGGGACTGTAATGTAAGATCATCATCATCTGCATTCATGGATTAGGTCCGTTGACCCGTTCCGACTTCAGCCCATCTCTTTCTAGGTCTGCCCACATCTCGGGTGCCTTTAGGTTTGTATTTTGTTATTTGTTTTGGATATCTATCTTAATTCATTCTGTCTATGTGTTGCTTCCATTCTTGTCTGTATGTGTCTATTTTATCAGTTATTGCAGGTATTTCAAGTTCCTGTCTTATTTCTGTGTTCTTGATTCTGTCTTCCTTAGTGCACCCTTTAACAGATCTCAGAAATTTCATTTCTGCCGCCGTTATCCTACTTAGATCTTGTTTTGTTATGTATCCAGGCTTCTGATCCATAGAGCAGTACCGGTACTGTCAACATTTTATAAAATTTCAATTGGGTCTCTCTTGATGTTTTGTTATTTAGTAATGTAAGATATGAATAAAAATGGAAATAGTTTGAAACTTGTGTCCTAAACTAGACTAGAGGATGTTGGAAGAGCATAACCACCATTTATGTACCCATACGCATTCTCCCCCGGCCAGCCGAGGGTAATTAACGTTCAGGGCCCGTGACCTGTCTCTTCCGGCTGCTTTAGGGAGCCACTCGTTGTATTATGTATATTATATACACATTTGTGCAACAAAACTGGATGCATTAATACGTGCTCAGATGAGATAAATCAGAACGTTAATACGACATTAATAACAAGTGAATGTAGAAACAAGCTGAATCCTTCAGTAATTGATTTTACATTAGAATTCTAATTATTGACACTAATCTTTCGTGCGGTTATTAAAGCTAATCCTTGGCTATTACATACTCATCAATGCACACGCACATTTATCGTGTTTTGTGCTGCAGGAAAAACGTCTGCTTTCAATTAGGGTTGGGACTTCGATGCCAGGATTCAGTGCGGAAAATGCATTGCACTTTTTTCCATACCACATTATTTCTAAATTAAAACTTGATTCACTTGTTTCGGATAATAACGTGGAACTACGGTAAAAGCTACTTGTTCGCGTATTCATTATCCGCGAGTTAAAAAATTGCTACGCGGCTCCTGTATTTAAGAATACTTATTTACTTACTTACTGGCACTATCGAACCCGTAGGTTCATGGCCACGCGGACATAAGCTCTCCATACATCCGTATCCTGAGCTAATGCTTTCCAATCACTCCCTGTATAATTTACTTCCCTCAAATCATAGTTAATGTTGTTCTCCCACCTCATTCTTGGTCTACCAACTGGGCGTTTTCCCTCTGGCTTTTCCTACAAGAAGGTTCCATGCAAGTCTTTCATTATCCACACGCGCAACATGTCCTGCCCATCGCAGTCTACGAGACTTAACTGTTCTTATTATATCTGGTTTCCTATACAGACCAAGTAGTTCATTGTTATGTAGTCTTCTCCATTCACCTGTCTGTTCATCTCTCTTTGGTCCAAAAATTTTCCTAAGTACTTTATTCTCAAATACTTGTAATCTCCTTTCCTCCCTTAAAGTAAGAGTCCATGTTTCGCATCCATATAATATAACTGGTAGAATAATAGTTTTATATATTTTCAGTTTAACGTTTTTTGAAAGGAGTTGGGACATCAAGAGTCCCTGTAATGCATAATAGCACGCATTTCCAGAATTGAGCCTATGTTTAATTTCTTTGTGCATCTCATTCCTATTTGTGATTATTGTTCCTAGGTATTTGAATTCAGCCACTTCCTCAAAATTTCCCTCATTTGTCATTAGCTGTCCATTTCCATTATATACTGAATTTCTACGAGTGACCATATATTTAGTTTTATTGATAATTTAAGAATAATAAGAATAAATATTTACAAATAAATGTTATACGCAGTATTGACAAGTGTTCGTGCTCGGGTGCAGTCCAGTTACATGAATAATACAAATAGAATATATACATTTAAAGTTAGGGCCAGTTTCATTTTTACATAAATTATGACACACGTCTCCTTCACTGTTCTTTAACTATTTAAGACGATTAAAACCAAATAAGTGCATTTAAAACATTTAACAGTGCGTTACCTCGTGAACCGCAGCTATGGCTTTTAGAGCATGCGCACTGGACCATAACAGGGACTCTGCTTTCATTTAAAACATTTAACAGTGCGTTACCTCGTGAACCGCAGCTATGGCTTTTAGAGCATGCGCACTGGACCATAACAGGGACTCTGCTTTCATTTAAAACATTTAACAGTGCGTTACCTCGTGAACCGCAGCTATGGCTTTTAGAGCATGCGCACTGGACCATAACAGGGACTCTGCTTTCATTTAAAACATTTAACAGTGCGTTACCTCGTGAACCGCAGCTATGGCTTTTAGAGCATGCGCACTGGACCATAACAGGGACTCTGCTTTTTGAAGCGGCTCATTCTTTGTCTCTACGTGTACAATGTACGTACAAAAATATCCAAGAGGTATATACAAATATACATTCTACGCAGTATACATAGAGGGCAGTGGTTTTACTCCTGCACTAGATGGGTAAATTGTAATATAGTTATTTAGTTATTTAATTTTAGCATTTAAAGGACACGATACCTTAAGAGCAAAAACAGTAATTGATAATAAAATTTTAGAGCAGGTGAACAGTTTTAAAAATCTAGGCTTCAATTTAACATGTGTTAAAATTGAAGATATTAATGACAAAATAAATAAATTTAATCTAATGTGTGGCACTATTAAAAGAACCCTTAAAAACACAAGAAAATAAACAAATATTAAATGTTATAAAGTAATGGCTGTTCGTGTATTGATGTATGGATCAGAATGTTGGACGATCACTAAAAGACAAGAACAAAGATTGGAAGCAGCTGAGATGCGATTTTTAAGAAATATAGCAGGATATACTCTGCTGGATAAGAAAAGAAATGAAGATATAAGAAAGGAACTAAATATTTTCAAACTTACAGACCGAATAATTAAATATAGGAACGACTGAAAAGAACATATTGATAGAATGCCAGAAGGAAGATTTACAAAATTATTGCTAAATTATAAACCGCACGGAAGGAGAAATGTTGGACACCCACACAGAAGATGATCTGAACAATTTTAACAATTCTAGCTTTCATGAAACCGGAACGAGCCAACAGGCTTAATCCCTGGATCATGATGATATAGGTTGGCAACCCCGAAATTTAGGAAATTGAACTTTCAATCATGGTCGCCCTTGCCTGTAAGTACGACAGAAAGCACTAACTTGCAAAAACTTTAATTTTTAACTTAAAAGTGAAAACTACAATTTTTTATTATCCTTAGAAATAGTTTTATTATGCTTAGGAATAGTTTTAAAAATGGGATCGTGGATTTTGGTATTATTATATGTGCAGTGATTTGCTCATAATTTTGAGTACATATTTAATCATCTTTGAGTAGAGTGGAATTTGGTAAACGTTCCCGGAACTCCGACAACCTGTTGCGACCCATAAGTTGCAGAACATTGAATTAATCTCACAGATTCACAATCCGATATTGTTTCTCAACAGCCCTATGTAATTACCGCCCTTTGTAAGGGCTGAGCATATTTAATATAAAGTATGGGCTGTGCAGAAGCACATATGAAATTGAGGGATTTGAGACCTCACGTGTGATTATGGAGACCGGGTATCTCGGCCAGGTAATTTGTTGCGCTGATCCCATTACTTAGAGTGTACCAGGAATTACTAGAGAATTTAGTCCTGCTGCAAATCCTGCACTCTGCCGGCCGATTCCGTAATGACGGATTAATTATCCTGTGTTGAAGCTAATGCCAGCCACATACTGCAGGTAAAAGTGCCCGCTATTATGTTCTACAGACAAGATTCCATTTAAATAGCACAAAGGAAGCTATACTACATTCAATGTCTAATTTTCATACTCTCTGAACGGACTATATACAGGCTGAAAATTATTTAAACCGACAACCTCTGGCAGGTTGTAGGGGACACCAAAACAAATATTTTTCCCTAATGTCATGTTTTCCTATGAGGATTTTTTAAACCGGTAGAGAGCGTAATATGCTCTTCAGTTGTCATGACTGCAACTGCTGTTGATGGTAGGAATTGTTTTGTCCACCAGTGTAGTAGTGAATTGTATCTGTTTACTAATGGAGCGATACACCTGGAGTGAGTACACTGATATGTGTGGGCCGGTGTTGTTGGAGACTGTTTAATTGGGGCATATCCCCTACCTAGGCCATTAAATGGCAGGCACTATTACAATTTTCTCGCCAGAGCATTGCCAGAATTGCTGGAAGATGTCCCGCTTCCTACAAGACAACGCATGTGGTTCCACCATGACGGGGCGCCGGCACATTTCAGTCGTCGTGTGCGTCGATTCTTGAACCAACGGTTTTCACAAAAGTTGATTGGCCGAGGTGGTCCTGTACCATGGCCTGCTCGATCCCCAGATATGACCCCTTTGGATTTTTTTTTTGTGGGGAGAGATGCGCAACCTTGTTTACACAACTCCTGTTGCATCATAAAAGGATCTGGTTGCCCGGATAGTAGCAGCAGCAGAAGCAATTAACGATACTCCTGGAGTTTTTTGCCCGTGTTAGACAGAACATGATCCGCCGGTGTAACCTTTGTTTACATGTCAATGGAGGCATTTTTGAACCTCTACTGTAATTGAAGTAATTGCGTTGTGTTAATGTGTTGTCTCTTGATAATGAAAAATCCAAAAGTGTTTGTTAGTTTAATTAATTTGCCGCCAGAGAAATCTTCCTCTACCGGTTTATATAATCATCATAGGAAAAAATGACATTAGGGAAAAATATTTATTTTGGTGTCCCCCACAACCTCCCAGAGTTTGTCGGTTTAAATAATTTTCGCCCTCTATTTCGTCATTTCCTTCTCACGGAAGTAGAAGGGAGCTGACATATTAAATGATTCAGTTGCATAACTTAAGATCACGTGTTACAATAATTAGATTTCCCAAGTGTAATTTTTAAAATCATTGTATTTTGTTCTCCCAAAGGTTTTAATTGTCGTAAGTAATAATATATTACGATGCGAGGTTGGGAAGTGGTTTTTACAGAATTGAGGAAAATGTTTAAAAACTGAGCGATAGCGAGGTTTTTAATTTCCGAGATTATGTAAAACACTTCACAAACGTGCGTTGTACATTATTTTTTGTGCGATGGTGTGTTCAAAATAATACATAATAGTAAAATAATAACATTTTTGTTGGAAATATTTGCGTTCATTATAAACAACTCAGTAACGTTAACAGTGTGGGAAATGTTTATTAGTTGAAACAACAGGAGGCCTTGAGAACAATTATTGATAACATGGCCGCAAGTACGTATTTATTGTTTTATATTGTTTAAAATAAAGTTCAGTTCATTTAAAATGCAGTGATTTGTTTCGTATAATGTATATTAACACTACGTTTTGAATATTTTCTGTATATACATTGTACTTAGTAAACATAGAGGGCAGTGGGTTTACTTCCCGCACGTGGGTGTAAATGTAATATTACAGTATAGTTATTTAAGTTGACAACTCCAAAATGAAGGAAATTGAACTTTCAAAAATGGTCGCCATTGCTGTGAATATTGAACCCAGTTTTACGCGAGGTTACTGAAACATTCGGACAAAGACTGCAACGAGTTCATAATGCTTGTGCACGTTATATCTGCAACCTCCGTAAATCACACCACATAACTCCAGTATTTGAAATGTTGTCTTGGCTCCGATTGGAAGACACATTGCCTCTGCTTCTTATACAACACTTAATCGCCCCTTTATATTCCTACTCGCTTCCATTCGCTATCCTCCCACCATAACTTAAACACACGATCGAGAGTAAATTTAACTCTAGCTGTTCCTCTACATCGTACATCTCACTATTCCTCAGCCACACGACTCTGGAATTCCCTCCCCTCGTATATCAAGGACTGCCCGACTCAAAAACAGTTTAAAAAGAAGCTCACTCCATATTTCCTTAGACAATATAATATATAACCCTGTTCCATGTATAATTTTATTATTCCTTTATATTTTTAATTTTTTTACCAAGCCAATTACTTAATCTAATTATAGGTTATTATTTATGTTATTGTTATTATTATTACTATTTTTCTGGAGGGAAAATTTTCTATAGGATCGTAACAGGCCTTGGCCTAATACTTGGAAGGAAGAAGAAGAAGAAGAAGACTATTTTTCTTTCTTACCCTTGTCAACTGGGGCACGCCGTAGCGTAGTGGTTAAGGCACTGCGCTACAAGCCGGAAGGTCGAGGGTTCGAGTCCCGGTGGGGTCAGGATTTTTAAACTGATCCAAACCTTCTGGCGGCACTATGGCCCTGGAGTCGACTCAGCCTCTAACTGAAATGAGTACCAGACGCTTGTTCTGGGGTAAAGGCGGCCGTCACGCAGGGCTGACAACCCGGCTGACATCAAATGCCGATTGTCAAGAAAAAGTGGGAGCCTTAATCTCCTACTACCCCAAGGGCCTCCTGAGGCCTGTTAGTGGGATCACTTTACCTTTACCCTTGTCAACTTAATATTGTATGGTCTATATATGTTATGCATCAATCATAAGTTTTATTATATGTATAATTTAACCTGGTGAAGTGGAAGAGAACACCTTATGGACTATTATTTCTGTTGTTATTATTATTACTATGATTATTATTATTATTATTATTATTATTATTATTATTATTATTATTATTATTATTATTCCTTTCATGTATATATAAAACTATTATTCTACCAGTTATATTATATGGGTGCGAAACATGGTCTCTTACTTTAAGGGAGGAAAGGAGATTACGAGTATTTGAGAATAAAGTTCTTAGGAAAATGTTTGGACCAAAGAGAGATGAACAGACAGGTGAATGGAGAAGACTACATAACAATGAATTACATGGTCTTTATAGGAAGCCAGATATAATAAGAACAGTTAAGTCTCGTAGACTGCGATGGGCAGGACATGTTGCGCGTATGGGGAATGAAAGACGTGCATGGAAGCTTCTTGTAGGAAAGCCAGAGGGAAAACGCCCAGTTGGTAGACCAAGAATGAGGTGGGAGAACAACATTAACTATGATTTGAGGGAAGTAGATTATACAGGGAATGATTGGAAAGCATTAGCTCAGGATAGGGATGTATGGAGAGCTTATGTCTGCGCGGCCATGAACCTTCGGGTTCGATAGTGCCAGTGAGTAAGAAAGTAAGTAAGTATTCCTTTCATGTGATAGACCTAGTGGTCTGTTACGGTCTCAATCCAACGTTTGAAGGGTCTGCCCAGAGATCTCTTGCCTGGTGGCTCGTAATTTAAGATTTATTATTATTATTATTATTATTATTATTATTATTATTATTATTATTATTATTATTATTATTATTATTATTATTATTATTATTATTATTATTATTATTTCCTTCCCTTGTCAACTTTATATTGTATACTCTATGTCTATTATGTCCACCGCTGTGGTCTCGAGGTAGCGTGCTGCCTTGTCACGCAGCTGGCCCGGGTTTTATCCCTGGTCGATACAGACTCCTGCGTGAGGTTTTTTCGGGGTTTTTCCTCACCTGTAAGAAAACTGTCAGGAAGCGTAGAGCCCAACTGTCCCCGAAAATCATCATCATCATCCTTCACCGGTGTGGAAAGCAACGGGAAGTTATCACACCTGTAATTCCCTAGTAAAGCTGCAAAGGATAGCATGAAAATGCTATGATTGCAGTGAAAGACTTGCCTCGGGCAGAATTACTATGGATGGATTGAATCATAATTCTTATTGTATGTATAATTTAACCTGATGAAGTGGAAGAGATGGCCTTATGGTCTTAACTCCATCAGGTAAAATAAATAAATCAATCAATGTTTTATCGGTCATTTCATTTCGTAACACCCTGTATAGGCAAATATAATGGTTATTAGGAGTCCGTATACAGCAAGTAGAAGATGACGTAACAACTAACATTGCAAAGGGTATAGTTTCCCTTTTAAACAACTGGTTCTACTTCGATTGACAAGATTGTGTGTTGTAAAGGCAATTTCTTGCGCGAAGCTGTACAAGAGGATTGTGAATTCCTGGGGAGTAGCAGGAAGTGAAATATTTTGTTGTGAAACGCCGTAGCCGAGATTACAAGAACAGTTTGCTTTAATTACGGGACCATCTGCAGAGGCAGTAATATGATTAGCTGCAAAGTAAACGCAGCTACCGAATTCCTCTTCTTTTCTATACCACAAATTTTATTACCGTCTTCTACGTCCCTTCACGACGTTTTCTTTTATAGTTTCCATCCGCCATTATTTTCCTTGCACATCTACTGCTCCGTGAATGCACATTGCAAATTCCACGTCGCAAGATTCGAATTCCTTCTCAAGAACAAACTTTCACCCGATAAAAATGCACAATTTTACAACGTGTTTTATCGAATTCAAATAGTTCTATAAACGTTTTTACTAATTGCTTCTATTTCACTATCCATCCATAGTAATTCTGCCCGAGTACAGGTCCTTCACTGCAAATCATAGCATTTTCATGTTATGCTTGCAGCTTTACTAGGGAATTGTAGGCGTGGTAGCTTCCCGTTGCTTTCCACACCGGTGAAGGATAAGAATGATGACGGTGATGATGGCCATATGATTTCTGGGACCGTTTGGGTTAAAGTTTTCCTGACATTTGTCTTACAGGTCACATAAACCCCGATAAAAACCTCACCCAGAAAAATTGCCCCGACCGAGGATCGAACTCGGGCCTGCTGCGTGACAAAGGCAGCACGCTACCTCGAGACCACAGCGGTGGAGCTCTATACTATGAACCTATGTAAGCTAATATCGTAGAGAAATATGAAGAAATTCACAAACTGATAATAATAATTTATTTATATATAGATTTTTAATGTTTACACGTTCTTTCTGTACCTAAAGTTTCATTTTCGTCCAGCTTTAAATCTTTAGGCTTTTTAGCATTGGAATGTTTTTTTGTGACGAACAGGGAGCTGGCCTGATGCATCAACCCCCAACCTGGAGGACCAGGTGATTTTTGGTCAAGGTTTTCTTCCTCTAGCCTTTATCAAAACAAATGATCTGCAAGTACAGCAGTATCTGTACCCTAGATAAGGGGCCCTCACAGGGTACTATCAGCCGGGCGTACTGAACCCTGGTTTTTAACGAGGTTAATAATAATAATAATAATAATAATAATAATAATAATAATAATAATAATAATAATAGCTTCATTTTACCTGACAGAGTTAAGGCCTTAAGGCCTTGTCTAGCACTCAACCAGGTTAAAAAAATATTAAAATGATTCTTACATCTAGTTACAATAAATAGTATATTACAATGCCAGGTTGGGAAGTGGTTTTTACAGAAGCGAGGAAAAGTTTAAAAACCGAGCGTAGCGAGATTTTTGATTTCCGAGATTCTGTAAAACACTTCACAAACATGCGTTGTACATTATAGTTTGCACGATGGTGTTTTCAAAATAATAAATAATAGTAAAATAATAACATATTTGTTGGAAATATTTGCGTTCATAAAAAAACAACTGACTAACGTTAACAGTGTGGGCAATTATTATTAGTAGAGATTACAGCAGGCCGTGACACCAATCAGTCATAAAATGGCGGCAAGTACATATTTATTGTTTTATATTGTTTCAAATAAAAGTTCAGTTCATTTAAAATGCAGTGATTTGTTTCGTATAATGTATATTAACACTACCTTTTGGATATATTTTTGTATATACATTGTTGGTAGTGCACATAGAGGGCAGTGGTTTTACTTCCCACGCCTTGGCCTCCACCCCTTGGGATACCTCGGTCAAAGACCATACTCCCAAGTCCCAGTGACTTGTCCTCCCTATCTTGTTGGTGTCCACGTTCAAGGTTCTCGGCTTAAAACCAACACCTCAGGGAGAAGGTGTTGGAGTCGCAACTTCAGGGAAATTGCTGAGCTGCATAGTATGTTAGGTCGCTCATTCCTGATGACCCCACAGTTGGTCCACGGACTCCTCGAGCCTAGCCGGGAGGACTGCTGTCGCAGATACACCGACCGTTCCCCTGTTCTACCTCCAGGGACACATCCTGCAGCCGTTGTGAGACCGGCTGGGGCTTGAATCCTCAAACGCCCCGCAGTGTGAGGCTTTGCTGAACTTCTTCATATAATCTGAACTTCGCATTCAAATTTTCCCAATTCGTCAATAAATTTAAAAGAGCTGTTTGCTTCATTTGGTCTTCACTTTATTAATTTCAACACTAATAAAATTCATTGTTAAAACCGTTGAGGTGGAGAGTCATAAAATAAAATAAGTTAAAATATACCTTCTTAGGAAAAATCCGTCGTCCTCAACTTATAAAATGTGTAATCTTAATGGCTGTAGGCCTTTCAGAACATCCGTTCCATCGTGACAACACCACATTAGGACCAGCAGCATCAACCATCATACTGGATGTTGTAGCGAAGAGGGACTTGCTGAAGATGGAACGGATGTTCTGAAAGGCCTACAGGCATAAAGATTACATATTTTATAAGTTGAGGACGACGGATTTTTCCTAAGAAGGTATATTTTACCTTCTGGCTTTTTTCGTGTTGAGACTTGAAAGTAGTTTTGAAGTGCCTTAGGACAGGTTACTGGCCCGACGCTAAGTAGTCCAGTGGTAGGACTGCTACCTTTTAGTCTCTGGACAGACATTAGGATACCGCATTTACTCAGTACCTGATGGAACGGTTATACCGCCGTGACTCGGTCCTCAGAGCCTCGTTTGTGAAAACAGGTTGTACCACGAGAAGGTGAGGATGAGAATTGGGTAGGAGAGGTTATACAAACGTCACTACCCCTTACAACCCAACTCCTTTCTAATCTACAGAAAGGTCTGTATGAACTTAACAAAATTACAGAAGAATATGGATTAAAGATATCTACAGAAAAAACAAAAATTATGGCATTTCAAGGTGTAGATCCTGTCAGAAGTAAAATTGTACTGGACAATAAAATTTTGGAGCAGGTGAATAATTTCACATATCTAGGATGCAATATCTCATATGAAGAGAAAAAAAGGATGTAAATGCAAAATATCTAAATTTTAAGAATTTTAGGGTTAATAAATTCTAATCTTCAAGCCACAGTTAGTCCAAAAGCATTCAAGACTGAAAGTGTATAAAACACTGGTTCTTCCAACTCTGTTGTATGGTAGCGAAGTATGGACTTTGAAACAGAAACGATATAACAGAGACTTAGATCTGCTGAAATGAGATGTCTTACTTAGGAACTTCATGCTCGCCCCACTACTCCGCTCACAAAAAAATGAAGACAAATCTTAGAAGAATTACACATGTAAATCTTGAAATAAACAAAATTTCTGATTATAAGTCAAGATGGATCCAACATGTTCAATCGAATGGAAGATCACAGAATACCCAAACAAATTTTAAGATATCAACCTGCAGGAAGAAGAAGACCATGAGGACGTGTCCACTCAAAAGAAAGACTTTTGGATGTTTTCTTCTCTTTTCTCTTGAGGCCGAAACATGTCAAACAATGGTGCCTAAATTCGTTCGTGAATGTACTGTGATGATGATGAAGGGTATATTTGAATATAACTTTTTTTATTTTATTAATTTGTTTTGTTGCTTCAAATATTAACACATTTCTCCTTTCTATTTTTAACAAATTACCAGTGCCTACAAAAATTAATAACCAAGAAACAGGTAATAAAGTTACAAGGAATGCTATGGTGGACAAACAGAATTTCAATTTACAACTAGATCTGGCTGGAACCCCATTTAACAACCCGTCCAATATAAGGATCCGAAATTGATCAATTGATCAGGCAGGACTTCTATTTACCTAGGTTTCCAATGATAGAGAGCTTTCTATGAAATAGGCGCTCAACTCTATGGTCAAGCTAAGTTTGCAAGGAAACAAGGGCATAGCTTTCAGTTACTTGTATATCTTTGGGATTGCAAAACGTTTTTCCACCTTGAACATTTCAGTACGAGGAAAGATTTTCTATGCACTTGCCCTTAAATCATCATATCGACGTCTAACTAACTCAATGCCACTATCGAACCCGGAGGTTCATGGCCGTGCGGGCATAAGCTCTCCATACATTCCTATCCTCAGATAGTGTTTTCCAATCATTCCCTGTATAATCTACTTCCCTCAAATCATAGTTAATGTTATTCTCCCACCTCATTCTTAGTCTACCAACTGGGCGTTTTCCCTCTGGTTTTCCTACAAGAAGTTCCATCCACGTCTTTCATTCCCCATTCATGCCACATGTCCTCACCATAGCAGTCTACGAGACTTAACTGTTCTTACTAGGCCTATATCTGGCTTCCTATAAAGACCATGTAGTTCACTGTTATGTAGTCTTCTCCATTCATCTGTCTGTTCGACTCTCTTTCATACAAACATTTTCCTAAGAACTTTATTCACAATTACTTGTAATCTCCTTTCCTCCCTTAAAGTAAGAGTCCATGTTTCGCACCCATATAATATAACTGGTAGAATAATAGTTTTATATATTTTCAGTTTAACGTTTTTTGAAAGGAGTTGAGACACAAAAGTCCCTGCAATGCATAATAGCACGCATTTCCAGAATTGAACCTATGTTAATTTCTTTGTGCATCTCATTCCTATTTGTGATTATTATTCCTAGGTATTTGAATTCAGCCACTTCCTCAAAATTTCCCTCATTTGTCATTAGCTATCCATTTCCATTATATAATGTATTTCTATGTGTAAAGTAAAGTGATCCCACAACAATCGGCACTTTATGTCAGCCGGGTTGTCAGCCCTGCGTGACGGCCGCCTTTACCCCAGAACAAGCGTCTGGTACTCATTTCAGTTAGAGGCTGAGTCGACCCCAGGGCCATAGTGCCGCCAGAGGGTTTGGGTCAGTTTAAAAATCCTGACCCCAACGGGACTTGAACCCTCGACCCTCCGGCTTGTAGCTCAGTGCCTTAACCACTACGCTACGGCGTGACCATATATTTAGTTTTATTGATATTTACTTCCAGTCCCAATTTCTTAGTGTTACTCAATAGTGAGTGCGTGTTGTCCTTTAGTATCTCCTCGCTATCGCCCAATAGTACTACATCATCAGCATAAACTAACAGCTTAATTAATACCATTGAGTTGTAGGCCTTCTTCATCCTCTAAAAATTTGATGCCATGCTCTAGTACAAAATTAAATAGTAGAGGAGATAGTGCATCTCCTTTCTTCAACCCATTGTGATTTCAAAAGTGTCCGAAAACTGTTTGCCAACACGCACCCTACTCTTTGTGTAGAATAATACCCAGAACATCTTCTTTAGACATAATCTGTGTTGGTTCAAGTGAAATATTGTACGCCATTGTACATTAATGAACACGTTTCAGAGTATCACTTCCTTCAAGAGTTAGAATATCTTGAATTTTAGGCTCATAAGATCATTTTTGTTGCACAAGTTATAACGGAAGTTATATCGATTTTTTTGTCTCAGTAATCGATTCAAATGAAATCGGGCGACCACAACATTTTCCCCTGCATATTGCACCAATTTAACCCATTCGCCTCAAAATACGAGCTAATAATAATAATAGCTTTATTTTACCTGGCAGAGTTAAGGACTTAAGGCCTCATCCAGGTTTTAAAATATACAAAAAAAATAGTCTTGCATCTAAATTACAATAAACATAAACAATTACATGTTATAAATACAATACAATTATTATTTATAATGTATTTTGATTTACTGTAGATTTAACGAATTTAATGTATAATATGTACAAGATATATAAAACATAAAGCTAGACTCGTCGACAGTTAAATGACCTTCAACTCAAGAGAACGAGGTACACTCGCTTAATTCTGCTGTTGTATTTTTTACAATATTTTTTTACATCCCTTGGCAGGATGATCTGTTGTTAACATTTATGAATAGTACAGGAATGTGTTTTCGCCTTCACTCTTATTGTGATCTTAAGTACCGTTACCTTTTGTTTGTTTTGAATGTCTGAAAATAGGCAATAACATTTACGGTAACTTTAATCGTGTTTCTGGGGAAATCCATCGAGCATTTAAACGTGAAGCGAATGTGTTAATTGAAGCATCTAGCGAATCTTTATCTATTTGTTTGTTTTTTTTTCTGGATGAGTTTAACCACCGAGGCTTAACATACCCTCTGACTGTAAATGAGTCACTTTGTATTTTAAGACATAAAAGTATTCTATAGTATATTTGGTTCGTTTATTGTGTTCTTCGGTCAAAATATCAAATTGTTTGTCGATATCTTGTGTTTCCCATCTTTTCATTATATCGAGTTGTGTACTTGATAAATATAGAGATCGGTCTCGTATCTGTAATGAACACAAATATTAAAGCCATAAAACCTGATTTGATTTATAAAACTGTCTTCCAGCGAAGGAAATAGCAAATCGAGCAGCAGAAAAACAGATGCCTCATAATTTTTGAATCACTGATGTTAGGAGAAAATAACAGAATACTGTGTCCTTTCGTAAGATAATAAAAGGACTCATGTTTCAAAAAGCTTATAAATGCAAAATATTAATTTCGAGTCATTCCTAGTCTGTTTACATAACTTTTTATCCCTGTCTGTAACCTTCAGCCCGGTTTGTCTTTTTTTGCAACTTTCTGCCCAAAATCTACATTCCCCCCTTTGGGATATTTTTGTTACTTTCTAATAATTTTATATAATAATAATAATAATAATAATAATAATAATAATAATAATAATATGCTTTATTTTAGCTGGCAGAGTTAAGGCTATAAGGCCTTCTCTTCCACTCAACCAGCGAATAGTAAAATTATACAAAAATTACGTACATATTACAATTTTAAGATATTATTAAAATACAGACTAAACAAAATACAATGATGATGTGATCTAATACTAACAAAAACATAGAATATAATAAAATTAAAATGATATAGAGAATTCTGTAATTTAATTCACTTTACAATATCCAATAGATTATATACTTTACAATCCCCAATATATATATATATATAATTAATTATTATAATTATATATTGGTATCGAGGTAGCGTGCTGCCTTGTCACGCAGTGGGCCCGGGATCGATTCCCGGTCGGGACAGGCTCCTGGGTGAGGTTTTCTCGGGTTTTTTTCTCACCTGTAAGGCAAATGTCAGGAAACTTAGGGTCCAACGGTCCCCGAAAATCATCCGGCCATCGTCATCATCCTTCACCGGTGTGGGAAAGCAATGGGAAGCTACCACACCTTATAATTCCCTAGTAAAGCTGCAAAGCATAGCATGAAAATGCTATGATTGCAGTGAAAGACCGCCCTCGGGCAGAATTACTATGCATGGATTATAATTATCAACAGTAATTTAACAAGAGGTTGTGTTTTTGTGAAAAAAATGATGAGAGACAAAGTGGAAAAAAAAAAGTCAATAACATATCATTATACAGAAATAACTATTAACAATAATGCAGATTCATTAAGAATTAAGAACTGACCCAAACCATCTAGTGGCATCATGACCCTGGAGTCGACTCAGCCTCTAACGGAAATGAGAACCAGACGCTTGTTCTGGGGGTAAAGGCGGCCGTCACGCAGGGCTGACAACCCGGCTGACATCAAGTGCCGATTGTCTAGAAAAAGTGGGAGCCTAACCTCCTCTTACTACTCGAAGGGTCTCTTATGACCTGTAGTGGGGTTACTTTACTTTATGCCTTCCATAACGCATGCACATTCTTAATAAGTTACTTGATTACCAGTTATGCATGTACTTTCAAAATAAATTATTCACATGAGTAAGCTGTCCAGTTGCTGACATAGTGAATTCTGTTTATAAACTGAGATCCTATTGTTATTGGCCTGGTGACTCATTTCGTAACATCGATGTATCAGATTGGTTTACGCAGTATTATTACACCCCATTAATAAAAATAATGTTTCCTGTCGCACGCGAAGTCCCATGCTGCAGCTGAACGGTTCGAGTCAAGTTGCCTTAACAGAGAGCACTGGTTCGAGTCCCCATGAGAAAAAAAAAAGAAATTCTCATGGAATTGCGGCCACAATTGGACTGGTACCCGCCCAGAATCGTGAATAATTTGGGCAACTATAATATTTAGTGGCTACAGTCCAGAAAACTAGTTATAACGGCCCCAATATTGGCTAGATGGTTGTCCACCTCCGTAACTGATATAATTGGTGGATGTAAGATCAGCAGCCGGCTGGTAGGCCAAGGGCTTTCTAGTCATGTCGCCTTTTTTTTACATACGAACTTGTGGATTGTTTGTCTATAACATATGGGTCCAACACTATCACGCTGTGAATGCAATGAGTACAGTGATAGCTGCAAGGTCTTCAAACTGTTTTTTCTAGAAATTTCTTTCCTTCTTCTACATCATTTTGTGACTCCTGAACAGTTATTTGGTTGGTTTTACAGCTCATAATATGACAGAATTCTACACCACTTTGTATCTTGTTTTCCTATTTTCCATGCATCCGTGTCATCCTTTTACTTGGCAGCTACAGCCACCTTTCTATGGTACGATTCAAAGAAGTTCCATTTTATGTTAAAACCAAATATGTAAGTATAAACAATATCACATTGCTAAATGTACAGGCCTGTTTTTATCTAAAGTACCTGCTGCTCCAACTGAAAACATTTTATCACCGCAAGTTCTGGAAGAAGTCCCTATAGTTCAGAAAACACTTCTATTAAGCAAACATCTATAACACATTCCTCCGATCACTAACTGGACTAACATTAAGGGATAGAATGAAAAGTGATGAGATAAGGATGCAGTGGAATAGTAGGGAAATGGTTGAACATATACAAAATTATCAGATTAATGGTTCCAAAACGTCCAGAGAATGTCAAATTCCCGTTTACCAAAGATGATTTACCACCTGAACCCTAAAGGCAAAAGAGACCTCGGAAGACCCTTCAACCGATGGAAAGATCAGTTTTTGTAGTCGCAGAACGGGCATCAGCACCCAATACTGCATTCGGAAGAAGAAGAAGATCTATAACACATTTGTCATGTGTCACATAATCTGACACAAGAACAAAATATTTCTTCTGAACTTTTGTGTGAGCTTCCATCTAAACCAGGCAAACTCAGTTAATATTGAGATATGCTTATTATTCCAAAGAAATGCCTGGAACTGATTTTGTTCTTTGTAGGCGTAATTTCTCATAAATCAACATGTATGGCTGCCATATTTACAGCAGCCCTATCCCGAACACATTTAAATATTTCCGCTGACTGCCTTTCAACTCAAATAGAGAATGAAGAAGGGCCTGTAATTATTTTATGGAACAGCTGAGCCGAATAGTGTACCAGATTAGTTAAACCATGTTTATGCTAATCCTCAGCGGAGAGCAGAAGAAAACTGACCGCGCCATGCGTATTTGCATTATAAATGAGAGAACAAAAAGTCAGTTAGTCACGGGCTTCCAGCGGGTAAAAATAATGACTTTACAAGAAAACGTCATCAATGCTTTTTATTAGTTGTGAACCAGTAACGTAGAATCCACGAGGAAATTTTAATCCATCAATTATTATGTTGTGTACAATAATTTTTATACGTTTTCTGTGACTGACTGACTATAGCATACAGTTAACAATTATAGGGCACATTTAAGGTATCTAGAACAAACTTACTTACTTCTTAATACAGGCTTTCCACTTTACAGCAGTATGTCCTTGATTCCTGCTTTCCAAAGATTCCTATCTTCCCATTGTCCTTCTTCCATACCCCTCTTCATCATGGCATCATATATTCCCTCATACCATGTTCCTCTATTTCTCCCCCTCTTCCTTCTGCCTGGTACCATCCAATCTAACACCTGTTTAGGCCACTGGTCTTCCGGCATCCTTTGTACATGTCCATACCACTGTAGAGCTCTCTTTGTTATCCTATCGATAACAGTTTCTTGTGCATCCATTTCTTGTCTGATATATGTATTTCGAATATGTTGTAGCCTGGATATTCTCATACTTTTCCGTAATCCATCCATTTCTTTTCTGCATTAGAATGCAATTAATATTATTGCATTCACGACTAAGGAGGAATGAAGTTTGGTTTAACAAAAGAGTTTGTGAAATGAATTAATACGACCAAATATTTAAATAACAAATTCGTAAAATTTTGCGTGCTTTTACAGGTTTAGAATATGACGTGTTCTACCACTAATATTAGCTTAAATCATTTACAATGGTCAGTACATCATTTAAATTTGATAGCCCAGAAATATTCAATGGAAATATCTACCAATAAAACTAAAATAATGGCCTTTTGTGGAAAATCCCCAATACCAAGCAAAATTTGTTTAAATAACAAAATTTTAGAGAGAGTTAACGAGTTTACTTATTTAGGACATAAACTCTATTTTGTTGAAAATTTGGATTTATCAGAGAAAATTGTGAAATTCAACAAATCAATGGGAATCATTAATAGAGTTTTAAAACCTTCATTAGTGCAAAAATCAACTCGTACTCGTCTTTATCAAATAATGGCTCGACCAGTCCTATGTTATGGGAGTGAAGCGTGGTCTATAAGGACGAGAGATGGAAGCAGACTAACAGCTTGTGAGATGAGATTTATGCGCCGAACAGCTGGTGCTACACCAAATGGGATCGAAAGAAAAATGTAGAAATCCTTCAAGAACTTAATGTGTCACCAATACTGGACTACATCTCCAGATATCAGCTAAACTGGAAGGAACATGTCTCAAGAATGGCTAGATCCAGGATCCCCAAGGCAATAATGAACTATTGTCCAAATGGGAAACGGTCACTTGTTCGACCTATGAAAAGATGGCACGAAAACCGCTTTCTCAGTCCGTAACAGTTCTTCTAGGACTAATACCTGGCAGGATGATGATGATGATGATATTAGCTTAAAATAATACACATTTGAAACATTATCTTGTGGAATCAGAAAATTTTATCTTTAACCCTTAAGTTGGCAAAACACTCACTCACTCACTCACTGGTACGTATGGAAATTCTGTTTTTCCCTCTATATCCGTCAAGGAAAACATCAATTTCATGGAAGTCGTCCTCGACCAAAGGGAAACAGCAATTTCCGGCTACTTTAGGGACTTCTATACCCCCTTTAGCCCTTGTGATTTAAGTATTTCGTCGTTGATGTTGAATATGTCTTGTTTGAACTTTAAAAGTTCGTGACTTGATTGTGTTAATATGTATCCCCTGCAAACGACAACTATTCGCAGTCTGGTATCAAAGGTCCAGCGGTAGGGAACTCCAACCCTGCAATCAGTTTCTAGGTGAATTTTATGATGTTCTAGTTGATCCACTGAATCGCCAGCAGGAAGACCACCACAGGCACGGACGCCGCCAACCCCCAAAAGGGCAAGAGCGGGAAGTCAAATCGGCATTCCAATCAGAAACGGCTCTTTTCGGATTTAACTGTTCTTATTTAATAATTTTGAATTTAGAATATTTTTTGGGCTTTGATGACTTTACTAGTGGATGCTAGGGGACCACTCCGGCATTTGCCTTAACATCAAGGGAAACCACTAAAAACACAAATTTCTTCTGTTAGTTATTTGAATGTGGCGGACCGCAGTGAAAACGGAATCTTGTATAACTGTTATTATTAGGTATATTATATAATTAGACACACATTTAAGTGGTTTACTTTTGTTCGTTTTCTTTTCATTTATTAAAAATATTAAATTAACTGAACAAACTGATGTGTCCAAAAGGATACATTACGAATTTAAGGGTTAAAGATATATATTACGTCATCAAAATTATTCCTGCGCCAATTACAGAATGTTCACATCGCTATGACATTTTCATGGAATCGCTCTATGACCACTGTATAACACATAATTTATGTATTTGATGTATAGGTTTAACAAGATATGTGTGCACAGGTGGTAAAGCTGTGATTGAATGGGGTCAGAGGTTGGATTGTAAAATTTAATAATAAAATAACACGAGAAAAATGAATAACATAGCGGTGATTGAAACTGAGGTCTGCCAAGCAATCAGGGGTAACAGTGACGATTGTACAATACAAATATGTACTCAGAGGTAAACAAAATTCCAATTACTTTTCATTAAATCAAAAAAAATATATACTGTGCGCCAACCTCTGTAATCACATTGAAACGGCAGCCATAAGATGTAACACAATGAAAATGTAACATTTCAGTATCATAAAACCAAAATTAATTTTACCAACACTACTGTCAATTGTTATATTTCACATCATGGAATGAAATGCTATTCAACTGAACTGCGCAGTGGTGATTTGTTCCAAATCTCATTTGGTTACTTAAAAATTTCGAGTGATATATTCATTGAAAAACCTGTCGAGATGACAAATATATTATATTGGTTGCTTGCATAATATTTTTATTTACTCCAATCCTTCTTCTTCTTCTTCTTCTTCTTCCTTTCATGTGATAGACCTAGTGGTATGGTACGGCCTCAATCCAACGTTTGAAGGGTCTGCCCAAAGATCTCTTGCCTGGTGAATGGTAATTTAAGATTTTACGTGGTATTCTTGTTCCGCATAGTTTTCGGACACCTTTGAAATCCAGAATGGGTTGAAGCAAGGAGATGCACTATCTCTTCTACTATTTAATTTTGTACTAGAGTATGCCATCAAATCTTTAGAAAATGAGGAAGGCTTACAACTCAATGGTATTAATAAGCTGTTAATTTATGTTGGTGATGTAGTGCTATTGGCCGATAGCGAGGAGATACTAAAGGACAACACGCACACACTATTGAGGAAGACTAAGGCATTAGGACTGGAAGTAAATATCAATAAAACTAAATATATGGTCACACGTAGAAATACATTATATAATGGAAATGGATAGCTAATGACAAATGAGGGAAATTTTGAGGAAGTTGCTGAATTCAAATACCTAGGAACAATAATCACAAATAGGAATGAGATGCACAAGGAAATTAAACATAGGCTCAATTCTGGAAATGCGTGCTATTATGCATTGCAGAGACTTTTGATGTCCTAACTCTTTCAAAAAACGTTAAACTAAAAATATATAAAACTATTATGCTACCAGTTATATTAATATGGATGTTGACACATGGACTCTTACATTAAGGATGAAATGGAAGATTACAAGTATTTGAGAATAAATTACTTAGGATAAATATTTTTGGGCCAAAATGAGATGGAGCAAACAAGTGAATTGAGAAGACTACATAATTGTGAACTACTACATGGTCTTTATAGGAAGCCAGATATAATAAGAACAGTTCAGTCGCGTAGACTTGCGATGATGGGCATGACCTGTTGCGCTTATGGGTAATGAAAGACGTGCATGGAAGCCAGATGGAAAAACGATCCAGTTTGGTAGACTCAAGAATGAGGTGGGAGAACAACATTAACTATGATGAATTTTTGGAGGGAATAAGATTTAACAGGGAATGATTGGAAAGCATTAGCTTAGGATAGGGATTGTATGGAGAGCTTTTTCTGGGGAAATTAACGTATGTAACATCTTATCCCCAACACTTATAGGACCGGAGTTACAAAAAGTCAAATGCATCGGTGCACTAAAAAAAAGAGTTCGTTTTTTGGACGCTTAATAAATAGCTTACGCTGTATAAACCATAAACAATAATTAATCCAAATTAATGTACACAGAATTGAATACCTCAAAAAAATTCTACAAGAAAGTCCGCGACAGCATATGTTTATCTCTTACGGATAACTCACAATAACCATTTTTGTCTTTCATTGATGCCAAGAAGATCGAGACAAGTACGTAGATTCCTGTGCAAGCATAGCAGCACATGGCGGGTATTCTTTTACTCACAATAACGAATTATATCTTTTGGCTCATTTCTGCCAAGAAGATCGAGATAAGTAGATTCCCGGGCAACACCGAGTAATCAACACGGGGAATCTTAAAATAATTACGATATACATTTATAATTATTTTTCATTTTACTTATTCAACTAATCATAAGAAGTACATTAATTTTTGTCTTTGAGCTCATTTATGCCAAGAAGATCGGGATGAGTAGATTCCCGGACAACGCCGGGTAATCAGCACAGGTATCTAAAAATAATTACGATATAAATACTTCCACTTACTTATTTAAGTAAACACTAAACACGTTAATTTTCGTATTTGATCTCATTTATATCAAGAAGATCGGGATAAGAAGATTCCCGGGCAACGCCGGGTAATCAGCACGCGGTATCTAAAAATAATTACGATATAAATACTTCCACTTACTTATTTAAGTAAACACTAAACACATTAATTTTCGTATCTGATCTCATTTATGTCAAGAAGATCGGGATAAGAAGATTCCCGGGCAACGCCGGGTAATCAGCACGTTCAACTGAACACAAAAGATCATTAATTTTCATTTATTTAGGCGTAGCAGCGCACGCCGGGTTTTAGCTAGTAAATAAATAAAATAAAATGACCTCCGATACACGAAGTGCAGTCTTTATGTTTACGTTACAATAAATCAAATGCAATTTATTGTATTTAAAACGTACTAATTAATTAATTACTTCATTATGTAGCTAATTAAGTCCATTATACTTGACAGAGCCATTAATAAAATAATGTTAATTATTTCAGTTTTCATTCTAGAAATAATTTTGCAATTCCCACATCAACTGGCAAACATCACATTCATAGGAAATAGGAATATTTATAAAATTACGGTCTGGATTTGCGTTAGCGCGGCCGACATTAAAAATAAATTGCAAAATGAATGTGGTTTACAACAATAAAACACTCTCTTCCTCTCTCATCCAGCTTATTATATTATATAGCAAGTTATTTACGAGCGCATTTAACTGTAAAATAAACTCACTGAAACTGTCATTACCGCACTGCATAAACTCTCCATACATCCCTATCCTGAACTAATGCTTTCAAATTTTTCCCTGTATAATCTACTTCCCTCAAATCATGGTTAATATTATACTCCAACCTCATTCTTGGTCTACCAACTAGGCGTTTTCCCTCTGGTTTTCCTACAAGAAGCTTCCATGCCCCTCTTTCAACCCGCATTTGTGCCACATGTCCTGCCGATCGCAGTCTACGAGACTTAACTGTTCTTATTATATCTGGCTTCCTATAAAGACCATGTAGTTCATTGTTATGTAGTCTTCTCCATTCATCTGTTTGTTCATCTCAGTTTGGTCCAAAAATTTTGCTAAGAACATTAGTCTCAAATACTCGTAATATTTTCTCTTCCCTTAAAGTAAGAGTCCATGTTTCGTACCCATACCCTAGGAGAATAATAGTTTTATATATCTTCAGTTCAACGTTTTTTTCAGAAAAATTGGGACGTCAAGAGTCCCTGTAATGTATAGTATCGCGCATTTCTGGAACTGAGCCTATGTTTGACTAAATGTTCAAAATATACATGTATAGAGAGCTTATCTTGGTTTCGTCGTGAACATCAGATTCGAGAGACTCCAAGCAGCTGTAACCGCTTGGGAACCTGACATATTATCAATATCAACTTTTATAAGATTCATGATGTGTTCCGTTGAGGTATTATTCAAAATTAATATAAAATTATGGAATATTCACCTGAAAGGTCCGTCTCCTCAACTTAATTAATCATTTAACTGTAGCGCTTTCGGGACTTGTCCCATCATCAGCAGGATTCAAAACTGGTGTTTCACTTAAGATCTGGTAGAGGGGTTGCATGTATTGGGTTCGTTTTCGTTTATCAGGCTGTCGTTGTTGTGAGCTGCTTTCATGATTTCCATGTAGAGGGGGTTGCATGTATTGGGTTCTACCAGATCTTCAGTGAAACACCAGTTTTGAATCCTGCCGATGATGGGACAAGTCCCGAAAGCGCTACAGTTAAATGATTAATTAAGTTGAGAAGACGGACCTTTCAGGTGAATATTCCATAATTTTATATTAATTTTTATAATGATCTATGTTCTCCTTAAACCGGCGGTGATTTACACGTGTCGATGTGAGGCCAGCAGCAAGTTTAAATGCTCAATGCATTTCCCCAGAAACCGAATTTTAGATACCGTAAATTATATTGTCTATTTCCACCGCTGTGGTCTCGAGGTAGCGTGCTGCCTTGTCACGCAGCGGGCCAGGGTTCGATTCCCGGTCGGGGCAGTTTTTCTGGGTGAGGTTTTTATCGGGTTTTTTCCTCGCCTGTAAGACTGTCAGGAAAACTTTAACGCCCAAACGGTCCCCGAAATCAGATGACCATCATCACCATCCTTCACCGGTGTGGGAAGCTACCACACCTACAATTCCCTAGTAAAGCTGAAAGCATAGCATGAAAATGTTATGATTGCAGCGAAGGACCTGTCTTCGGGCAGAATTATTATAGATGAATATTGTCTATTTTCAAACATTCAAAACAAACAAATGATAACGGTACTTGAAATGACAATAAGGGTAAAGACCAAAACACATTCCACCACTATTCCTAAATGTTGACAAAATATTACTCTGCCAAGGGATGTACAAAATACTACAAAGTATATAACAACAGATTTAACCGAGTGTACCTCGTCTTTGAGGCGAATGGGTAAAACCGGCGGTGAATGACACGTGTGGAAGTGAGGCCAGCAGCAGGCTTATTCTTAATAGTGTCGCGTAATGAAGTTTAATTTTGTCTCCACAAGAGTACATCTATCGTAACCTGCAAGTGGGTTATTTACTGTATAACTGAGTGATTTGTTACATAAATAAGGTTAATGAAAGAGACTGCGTTTTCCCATGAATTAATTTAGATTGAAAGCGCAAAGTAAACTGCAGGTGGAGTAAAAACAACACTCTCTTGTTTTTGCGCGGATCAATGGGAGCGAGGGGAGGAATTCTTCCCATTTTAATTTTGTGGAATCATTTCTCAGCGGAGCGAGAAACAACTGCAAGGAGGGGAGCGCACTTAATATTCTAAATAAAGACAATGCTCTCAACTCTCGCACACAAAATCACACGGATCATAGAATCCAAATCAACCCTTCATATATTCATAACTATAGAATGTGCTCCAAACCGCACTCACTATAGGCCTGCTCTATAGGTTACAAACCAACCAATAACCAAGCACAAGAGAATCGCCTAATAACCCCTTAAATTGGCAACACGCTAATTTATCGTGTCAGGTATTCAAATGTGGCGGACCGCAGTGAAAACGAAATCAAACATAACCGTTATTATTAGCTTATTGTATGATTCAACACATGTTTAAGCTATTTCTTTGCGTTTATTTACTTCTGTTTTACTTAAAATCACTATTTGACTCATGTCGCAAATGGTAGTCAATGACCAATCACGTTTCAATGAATTCTGTTTTACACCAATGACAGTCGTGTTTCACCTCGCTCTTTATCGATTTCTCTTTATCAGCTCCTGCTTTTGTGATAAAGAAAGCTCCTCCTTTTTTAATATTCTGAACAGGTTAGACCATTATTTTTCTCCAACAAATATATTGAATATAGCAAATAATGAATAGATTCAGTGATTACTGAGTTGTTTATTCAAAATATAAATGATTAATGTATAATGTTGATTATAATAGTTTGATGTGTTTCATTATTTCTCCACTAGAGTGCATTCTTACAATATTGCGATCCTATTTGGCAATAAATAATATGATCGAGTTGCAGTAAATATACATAACCTCACATTTGTAATTTGTTTTCAAACATCGCCGTTTACATTAACTATATAACATACAAGCATCTTGAGATAATGAACTAATGGTCTACGGATAAAATTGTCCAAGATATTCAATTTGTAAAATGGTTATAGATTAATTTCTGATGTCGTATGATGTAAATATGTCAATCATATTTTCGTACAACGTTAATTCCTACGAAATAATACGTTTAAGAAAGTGAAAACAGTGGTTCCTTTTTTTATGGTATAATCAATTGCTACGAATGTTTTTCTATTATATCTCGCAAGCACAATCTCGTTACATTCGTGCACTATATACACAATCTGGGAGTCACTTCATGGAATTAAAGCGATGAAATGAAAGTGATAAAATCGAGGTGGAAAACGACTGTGATTGATTGTAAATCAAAATTCATTGAAATGTGATTGGCCATTGGCTCCAATTTGGGGCACGAGTTAAATAGTCAACATAAAATCAATCAATGAGATATTTTAAACAATTTTCCTTTTATTCGACATTGGCAACAAAGCAAAATTATTGCAACGAATGACAAGTTGAAACAATAAAACGCCGATCGTGGCGAGGGCGGCTTTTATAACGGACTAGCGTACCCGGCATGTCTTCATGAACATTAGAAATGTACCCTCCCTTGCAGGTAAGTTAAGAACCGTCATATAACAATTATATTAGAGTGAAAAAAAAGATAAATTGATGAGAGTGAGACAAAACAGTTTTTTTTTTCAGCCAGATTTCATTTCTGATCCACTGTGCACCGGTCCCATATTGGCCGACATCCCATGAGAAAAATTTCTTCCCCCGTAGAGACTCGAACCAGCGTAAGTCCCATAGTTCTGCGCCAAGACTTTTTGCCTTAACCACTCGGCTACGACGCGAGACTCTTGGCATCAATGAAAGACAAAAATGATTATTGTGAGTTATCCGTAAGAGATAAACATATGCTGTCGCGGTCTTTTTTGTAGAGCTTTTTGAGATATTCAATTCTGTGTACATTAATTTTGTGTATTTGTTATGGTTTAGGCAGCGTAAGCCATTTAAGCCTCCAAAGAGCTACTTTGTTCACGTTTTCCACTACAAAGGGCTATTTTTAAGAGTGTAGGAGTTGAGTATCACAACTCTCTTATATGCTATGTTCATCCCGGGAATCTCCTGAACATTTTGTAAAAATACCCATCACAATCGGATCAACGGTATGGCCGCGCATAAAGTACGAACAAACAAACATTAATTTTTATATATAAGATAATAGCGGCACGTGAAATACGGCGGCGGTGGCTTTAAACAACGAACTTTTGGCTTAGTGACAATAAGGTTTACTTTACTTTTGACATTAATTTGTCCATTTGGTTTGAATCGCTCTTTGTAAAAGTCGCCTTGGCACGTGCCTGCAGCAAAAAAAAAAAAAAAAAAAAAAAAAGCCGATGCATTAAAAAAGGATACTATCCTCTTAATATACCGACTGGATCAGCGAATAAAGGAACTTTTAGCTGCGAATACAGGAAATGTGTCGCAATTTTTCAACCCGCGATAAATGAGCTTTTTCTATACTTTAGAAAGGAACAGAAAGTTCCTACAGGTAACAGAATAAGAACCACAATCTAATTAAATTTAAAATAGGTGGAGAGTGAAATGAAATTAATTTGGAATCAATACACCGCTAAATTAATTAATTCAGTGCCTTGATGTAACAATGCCCAAAGCAAACCATTGTTTGCAGCGTATGTAAGGCTGTGTTAACACGGTGCGTTTTATCAATTAGCACGGATCGTTTCAACTGTTTGCATTCTCTCTTTCTGCTTTTTATCAGCGAAACACGAAAAACCAATTGTGCGTTATACAATTTACTTCCATTCTGATTGCTCTGTCAGATAAACCATCCGAATTTCAAATTACGATATTTCTCGACTGCTTTAGATGAAATTATCCACTACATGAGTTATGTCAGGTTATGTGCACCTCCAACGGTTAATATGTTTCATTACGTATTCAGGGGAAGCAATTCGATTCTCGGCTATGTCACGTAATTAGCGTGATTTTTTTTAACAAAACTGTCAACTATTGCAAGCGGAAACCCATCTTGAAATTTCCAGGGAAGCATTGTGACGTACAAAAATAACAAGAACAATAATAATAATAATAATAATAATAATAATAATAATAATAATAATAATAATAATAATAATAATAATAATAATAATAATAATAATAATAATAATTTATTTATATACAGAATTTTAATGTTTACACATCTTTCTGTGCCTAAAGTTTTATTTTTCTTCTCTACTCGTCTCTCTCCAGTCCATGTCCTCCAGTCCTCTTGCTCTCATTCCAGTTCTTATTTCCTACATCCACGAGTTTCGAGGTCTTCCTCTCCTCCTTCTTCCAGGTGGACACCATTCCAATGTTTTCCTGGGTAATCTTTCTTCATGCATTAGTCGTGCGTGCCCATACCAATTTAATTGCTTATAGCGTATATAATCTACTATTGAATAACCAATATTCATTTTTTCTCTTATGAGAGTATTTCTTATTTTGTCTAATTTTGAACATCTTGCTGCTCTCCTCAAGAAATCCATTTCCATCCACATAAGTTTTTGTTCTAAGTTTTTGTTGAATTTCCAAATTTCAGCTCCATATGTGACAGTATTTCTCACTATTGAATTATATATTTGTAACTTATTTTTCCTGGTTATATGTCTGTTCCATAAGACTCCATTCATCATTGCTGTTATTGCTCTACCTTTATTTATTCTGTTCTTAATATCACTTTCTTGTTTATCCTCTTCATCTAATTTTACTCCCAGATACTCAAATTCTTCACATCCTCTAATATACCCCTTTTCATCTTCTAATATCAAATCTTCGGTTTCGGCTCCACATCCCATATAAAATGTTTTTTTCTAAATTTATTTTCAAACCCCAGTTATCGCATTCGTCCAATAATTTTCTGAACATAAACCCCATGTCTTCACATTCTTGAGCAATTATTATCTGGTCATCCGCAAATAACAGTGTATATATTGTATCTGTTGATCCATCTCCAATTGGTACTCCCATTCCTGAACATTTTTTGCTCCAGTTTGACAGTGCTTTATGTATAAATATCTTAAATAATGTTGGTGATATGCTACAACCTTGACGAAAGCCTTTTGTTACTTTAATTTCTTCTGATATATATTTTATATAATAATAATAATAATAATAATAATAATAATAATAATAATAATAATAATATAATGTACGGTGGTTAAAAACTGTAAAATATTTACCGTGTAGGTCCGTCTCCTCAACTTAAGTTGTTTTAGAACTGAATAGGCATTTCGGGACTAGTCCCACCATCAGCAGAATGCATTAGGTCCGTACTTGTTGACCCTTGTTGAAGCACTGACTTGGTTGTGAGAATTTTGTACAGAGGATTGTGTGGATTAGGTGTGTATTCATTGAGAATCAGGTTGCTGTTGATTTCTCT